>JANHQD010000375.1:0-12034 GCA_024721195.1 Marasmius sp. AFHP31
GACACATTCCAACGAAACAATTGTGCATATTATGGCTCAGGTGTGCTCTCGTATACTTCCTGGTCCGCTTCACGAACCTTCGTATCGGATATCTCCCATCAGAGTCTCAGCTATGAATTGCTCAGCCTGTAGAATCGAACAACAACCGCTCTCTATCGGAATACTACGACATAACGAGATTTCTGACCTCTCGGATACGGTTAGACAGAGCGCCACAGCAAGGGAAATGTGTATCGGGAGCTCGTATCTATCTGGTAACGCCGTTACAACAGTCACCTGGCTATTCTCGTGGTCGTATACTTACTCTCTTGAACGAGGTAATGCTCAAGGACTCGAGAGACCGCCTCGCAATCCTTCTACATACTAACTGTATATCCCGGGTTTCAAGACAGAGGACTTGCTTACTGAGACAAACGAATTTCGGTGCTGTAGATGAGGTCAACTCGATTGGGGCGTAGGAATAAAATATAAGAAAGTACGTTCAGAGAACCACAGGGTCTTCGGATGTTCAAAAGGATCAGATGTAACCTCCGGTAGAACAGACCCCGCCAGCGGCGATGAAGTTACGACCCGAACCACCTAAAGTCCTGACAGAATGAGGGTAAGAGGATAGCCGACCCTGAAAGAAACGACGAAGATTGAGTTTCTTGGGAATTCAGCATGAAGTGAAATAAGCTCACCAATGTTCATGAAAGCCGCCGATTGTTCCGGGGAGGATTGGTTGTTTAATCATAGAAAGAGGAAATACAAGATTGATCGTGCAATAACATGCCGGATATCACAAAACTAGGATGTCGACACATCAGGCTCGAAACATATTACGCTAGGGACGTCTCTTTGATGTTGATTCACACATATGATTGCCAGTGTATTTATTTTGTAGGAGACAGCATGGATAAGGATCACAGTCAAGCTAGCAACTCAACTTCACGGGTCAATCTTTCGGCCCATGTGGATAAGAGGATTTGACCATCGAAGATGACAAAGAGGGGAAGAAGATGGCCAAATCAAAAGGATGAGCACCAACCCCGCAACTCGCCTTGAGCGAGGTACAGAGACAATTAGTGGACGAGAATCAATTCATCGTCATATTCGAAAATTAGAAAAGTCCTCGTGTCCGCTTGTGTTCAGAATCTTCTTCCAGGCCGCGGATCCGTCAATTCTTTGCCGTTATACGACGTGACAATCCGTAGATGAAAAACAGTTGAAGGAGGAGTATAGGCGAAAAGTATAAGAGCCTCAAAGAAGAGGTAAAGAAAAAAGGAGCGAGCATTGGGATCGGTCAGATGGATGAGAAATTGCTTTGGTGAAAAGCCTTGATTTCCACGTACCGTATACCGGGACCTAACTAGTTCTACCCTATCTTTATCTTTCCCCTCAGAGCGTGCAACGTGGATAGTCAACCGAGGGGAATGGCTAATTAGTCCGTGGTATTGTGTATACAATCGATATAAACTCACCGTCCTCTGAGCGAGCTAGATATAATCAAGTCTGTAGTTGATGAACGGAGCTATATGGGCTTTCTACGGCGCGGTCATCCTGAGGTACGGCTGAAGGAAGAAGACCATGCTCGCCGAACATGGGCGTTTGGGTACGAGGAGGATAGCCGATACACAGCCACTGGCAAAATTGTCTTTCAGGTCGCTACCACCATCACTAGCTCGAGCAACGGCGACCTACCACTCAAAACGGTTCTGAAGAGTCTCGAAACTGACCTTGCCGTCTCTAAAAGTCCTGATAAGATGTGTTTCAATCTTCAATCTCTTTGACCACCTTTTCGTGCGGCTGGTTATTGGCCGAAAGTTAGCTCATACTCGAATGCCACTGAATTGGACCGCTTTTGCTCTGGAAAAATAACCGAGGACTTATGACGACCTCTCAAGAATTCAAAGGATTCATGCATTGGCAATGGCGCGAACAGAGTTTTCTGACTAAGCGCCAGCACCGTTTCGGTTGTGTCTTTGGTGAGTGCTGTTTCTTGAGGAATATTCGCGCCATCCGCGTTACTATCAGTTCTAGCAACTAACGGCCCTCTACTATAAATCGGCTCGATTCCCGAATTGAAAACGGGAGGTTCTAAAGAGCCTATCGGTGCTTTATTTTGCTTCTTTACCCTTCAATACATTTATGGAACTGACTGATGTTGGAACAGGCTCGCGCGCTCGGGGTTGGGATTTTGAGTACATTCAGATTGTATACGAAAATCGATGCAAGGTAGAGGTGGAATTGCTTCGCAGACGAATCTTTTGCTGCAAGAGCGAGGGTCAACTGCTATTTGTGAGCATGAACCATAACAATCCCCGAAGTAACCAATCAGAATGATGTTCATGCGCAACTTGGCGATCCTGGGCATTCGAGCTTGCGAGTTAGGTGACCTTGCCTAAGGAGAAATGCGAGGTAATGAAGATGATTGTCCCCACTCTGGTACGTGGCTACCGTATGTCGGCTTCTACGAGTCCTTGCCTGGTTCTTGGATTGTACAGACTGCTAAGACTTCACTCAGAACCTCTCATGTCATCCCACAAGTCCTGGGCTTTGCGAGCCAATCAAATGTGAACGTCGACACGAGCGTTACGGAGAAGACTGCCATTGATGTTCCTCCCAGTTCAAGCAACCGCATAAACTCAGGATGCAATGCGCCATTTTGTTTCCGGTAGAGTTTGAGGTCGACCAGACAAGGTCTCACGGGGTGAAAGAGATGTGCCGCCGCCCTAGGTCAGTGATTCACACCGTAGAATCGATGGAAGACACCGCTGGTGTGTGTGGTCTCCATCTTGAGGGTAATCACGACACCCGATTCGAATATACGCCGCTGAATGGACTAATGATTGAGTAACCATCGTCCCGCTCTTGCTACCTTTGCTCTCACCAGACACCGATTCATTAGACGGCTCTCGACAGCTCAGCTTAGGCTATGTCACTCCCCTAATCCCATCTACTCTCACTTTAATTAAACCGGCAAGACTAAAGACCAAAGATGGCCCAAACTCGAAGACGGTCCCTGATGGGCGGCCAGTCGGAGAGCAATAATCGGAGGCCAGCTCTCTATCAAGATGGGTATCCAACCGAGGGCAAATAATAATGACTCGAGTCATCCATCCTACCCCTCGCGTGAAGCAACACAAGTTGAGAATTGTTTTCCCAGCTTGAGGTTTTCCTCCATAATCTCAATTCAAACAGCGAGAGCCCGAATGCCATGATACTCCGACCGAAGCCAGAGAAAAGCTCGGGTTTCTATTATCCTAGAATGCTCTTCAAGGAACTGACACCAGCTAAACCAAGCGGGTAAATATGTATCCACGGAAATTTGCCCTGGCAAGTGGGTCCTCGTTTTCAAACGTGCCGAAGCCTAATGTCCGTCTTTCATAGTCTGCCCGGCCTCTTTGTTTCAACCTCTAACCCCAAACTTCGATCACTGGCCACGTCGTTTTCAATACGCGCATGGGAAATGTGAGCCGTACGTATCGGAGAACTTCAAACAAGAATTTTTGGGTCCCGGGATTGATTGGCTATAGCGTACGGTGGAGGAGACACATATCAAGGGGACGTGACTATCCCCTGACACCGAACTAGGTTACCGTCCTATATCACCATTTGCCGGCAACTCAGATAGATGATATTCTTCTCGTGAGGTCGAGTAAACCCAAATTGTCTCGCAGTTTCTCTACCTATCCTGAGTTTTGAGATCAATAGGTTCCCAGACGGACTCATGGATATGAGCGAGTACGTTCACACAATGATCAGTTCAATCAAAACCCTATTCAAATCATGCAGATATCATACAGAGCTAGACGTCAATCAACAACGTATTGTAGCAAAGCAGCCGCGAGAACGCCTGGAAGAATGACCTTGAATACTAACACAAATTGGTAAGATGCGTAAACCATCGCTTTGAGCTATCAGCACATTAAGACCATCCCTCGCCATTGCTGCTCCTACCCCACTGCTCCGATTCCCCATATCCAAACGAAGAAGGTTCCCTCTGACCGTACGAAGGCGTACAATCAGATCCCGCCCATGAGCGAGAAAAGACCAGTTGAGGTTGCGGATGCATCACAGACTCGCTCCGTCCGTGTTGAGGATCAAGAGAACGCCCATCATCGAATGGGCCTGAAGGATATCTCAGAGGGGGGAGCACCTCTCCGTGGGAGAGATAGGGGACTTGGGTACGAATCGTTGAATGAGATGGGTGGGGAACAGTCGACGTGGACGCGAAAGATGGATGATCCACAAAAGGACTGCTGTTGTTGGCCGCAACAAATGGTGGTCCAGAACGATGGTTAGGTATCTCGGGCTGCCATTCCCGGGACCACAAATTGGCGGCATATCCAGGTTTACCGACCGAGTAGGTACTCGGATCAGCATGAGAGTCTGCTGTGCTCGTAGTGAGATTACTGATTGAGTAGGCACTCTCAAACATGCTGTACGGGTTGTACGGCGGTGTTGTGTCGAACAAATTGAGCTCCGTTATATGCGGCAGGTTGAGCGACTCTTCCACGGTATGTGTAGGTAGAGAAGATGAGTTGCGTATGCTGGCAGTCGACATCTTCAAACCAGAGCGGGATGACACACCTGGTGATGGGTGACCGGTGAGGAGGGGTGGATAGCGATACGATACTCGATTATCGGGATGATTGTGATGCATTGGATGAAGTTGTGCGGCGGAGGTGCTTTGTTGTACGTAGTGAGGTGGATTCACTCTAGGTGAAGATGAATTTCTGGCTGGGAGGGGTCGTATCGGCCGCAAGCCTGCGTCCATTGTACACTGCCCATCACGAGTAGGGTTGTCTTTGTGGCGCAAAACCTACCCGTTCAACCGTGAGGCGAAAAACAAAGAATATAGAGCAATAATGACGCACCTGGTGTGGATGATTGCGAGTTTCTATCCCTCCACGTTCAAGATCAGTCTTCCGCCGTTTGTTGGGAATATCATGATACGAGCTCTTGTGGCACTCGCCTCCTCTATCTTGAGGATCGCCCACGGAAACCACGTCCTCCACCCGTATTGGGTCTGGCGCGTTAGACGGGTATTCCGAGGCAAGGATAATGAGGGATCCACCATGATCGGTCGAAGTGTTGGGGGGTGGAGATGTTTGATCTATATGGAGATATCAGAGGGTGAATAAAAGGCTGGGGGCTACGTGCACCTTTCTGGACATCCTCAAACCGATCCGAGTCATCGAGGGGTTGGAAGATGTTGCGGTATCCGAGATGTTTAGCAAAGTCGGCAGTGGTTGGGTCAAAGCCTCGGGCAATTTGGTACTGATGGAGGGACTTGTAGCTCTTTCTGGGCCAGGAGCGGGAGTAGCAGCTGAGATTGCGGTAATCTAGTCCGACAGGTAGGCCGAGGTTGCGACATGACTCAGATGAGATGCGAGGGTGGCCATCTTCATGGAAAGACCAGTGGTGTAGGGAAGATGTTTTGCCATCGGGGAGGTTGGGGGGAGGTGGATAGACAAAAAAATAGATGGGTTGTGGTCGTTGTGGGTGGCAATTGGATGGGGAAACATCGACATAGCCTCCCAACCGCCCATTGGGATAGATGAGGTCTGGGTGATGTTAGTGAGTGGAAACAGGGGAAGTAGAATGATGGCGCACATAAATCCTCGAAGTCATTGTCCAACGAGACACCTCGAGCATGGAAAACACTCGATGCTTGCCAAAGCCAAGCCCTCTTTATGTCCACATTCAAACCCAACCCAAGCCAACCATCTCCATCGAGTCGGAATCTACTCGTAGAATTCAAACAGAGTGGCGTATGATTTCCGGGGAACACACCTTGTCCAACCATTCTCCAAACACGTCCGCTCTTTGAGAGTGTCCTCTCTGCTCTCCCAGATGTTATTTGCAACGGCGATGGGGGTTTTGGTAAGAGCCGAAAAAATGGTCGGCCGATCGACCCGTTCAGGTACGTCTTTGTCACTCCAAGTGTAATAGAACGCGGTCATGAACGCGTCATCGGCTTCCCTCGACTTTTGACACGCCAAAAAGCGAACGAGAACCTCTTCCTGGAGAAGTTCGGCGGTTGGAGGTAGATCCTTGATTCCCAATCCAGCCAAAAGGATGTATGAACGTGGTCCCCTCGGACCACGGCAAACCACTCCTCGTGTAGGATCTAACCACATCTCCCCATAGTCACATTTCCATTGCCTCTAAAACTTTATTCAGACACTGTTCAACGTTACAGCAGCTACTTACACGCAAATTTTCGAGATATCTTTGAACCAATTTCCCCACACTACTCAAAAGCTGCGCGAGCGGTACAAGGTCTGGATGAAAACATCTAATCAGCCCTGGGAATGAGCACGATCCATATTCACTTACTGTGCCACAGAACCATGGACGGAATTGTCCCTTTATGAATGGCGTATACCTGGGCAACCTCGGAAAACCTGAAAATTCAACAACTCTCAACGTGAGTAATTTTGGGTTGCAATTCGACGTACAATGATCTCGAGACTTCACAAAACTCCGCCTCAAATGCCTAATAATCCGACAAAATTTAGCCTCGGATCAAGCGGACTAGGAGGCAAAGCGTACCCGGTGTGCATCTTGTCCTCTATAAGATACCACTGTAAACTCACCCTCCACCCCCATCCACCCCCATCACCTTCGCGGTACAAACCGTCTTGATCACTTCACGTGTGCACTGGCACTCTCTTCCCCAAAACCAAGCATCACATTTACAAGGTGCCAGAACCTGACAAATGTCTCGAAGCCTGCAAATGTCCCCGCGTTTGAGGTTCCGATACTGTGTAAAGAATCAGCCTCCCGCTCGGCTGCTCAACCAAGTGGCGACTCACATCATCAAATTCCGTCAGTTCCTTCTCCTCTCGCTCGACGATTTGGTTGTTTATCTGATTCCCGTTGATGTGAATGGTCGTTATCGCCCTCGAGCTGGTTCCCTGAGTTAGCAATCCCGAGTGTGAGGTCGATAGATGAGAGGCTTGAACGGTCCTTTCGTAGTAGTGGTTGTGCTGGTCACCATTAACGCCGCTGAATGTACCACCATTGAATGAAAGGTTTTGTGCATTGGCAAAGAAGTGGGACATGGTAGAGGAAGGTAACGAGTTTGGGGGATGGTGGGTTGGCTAACGATGCAGTGAGTATACTGTGTAATTATGTACCAGAAACCACGCTGGTAACATGTGTCAAGGAAAATTTACACACAACGCCACGGACAGGCACCGATCTTGACGTTTTGAATGAATGGCCTGCGGTGGTCGCCGGAGCCAATAATACCGTGTTAGCCTTCTCCCCCGCAGTCCTCCCCACTACAATCGTCCCATCGGACGATTCGCTACTCGTCGTTCGCCAAGCAGAAGCCCAGGTCAACACCAGATTCTAAAACCCACGCCAGCGCTACCAATCCCGCAGCCATCGATGTGGACCCTTCATCAAAGTGCTGTCGAGCGTCACTCCATCAGTTTCATCTCGAAGTGATCACGGAAATTAAGAATACTCACATGGAGGGCACACCTTCACCTTGAGTTCGTGCTCAACATCGATCCAACGGTATTTGGGTCATGAAGAGTTCCATCTAGGGGGCATCGCTCGAGTGGGATCTGGAGTACCACAGCACAACGCCAATCGTCCGATTATAGTCAATTTAGGATGAAATAAAAAAAGACAGGCAGGAAGAGAGCTTACCGGGCAAGGAATATCACGATCAAGAATTGGTATCACTGCGGCGTTATTTCTCAGAGCGTCGAGAACCATGCAGGTGACATGTGTTGAGTGTGTGCAGCTCTACAATGTCCCCAACATACCAATCGGGACTTGAATGAATGATCTCCTGTGCCTCCGGAGTCAAACACTCCGTGCCATCGATTTTTCTTCCTCATTCCCTCCCATCAAAATCAGCCAGTTGAGCCAAATGTTATTCGTCATTCGCCAACCTGGATTCTGGGTCGATAGGTACCGAAATTCCGCAGATATTAAGAAGAACCCTTCATTAATATGCTGTCGAGCGTCAGCGCTACAGTCTCATTTTCAAGTGATCACGGAAATAGACAGCACGTACGTTGAGGACACGCCTTCACCTTGACTCCGTGCTCATGATCGCTCCAACAGCATCCCAGTGGAGAAGGTTTCCAATCAAGTTGAGGGGGGCATCGCTCGAGTAAGATCTGGGGTTCGCAGGCCAAAGGGGAATACCACGGCGTCTATTAGTAGATCGCAGTCAGTACAATGTGGAAAACGGAGATCCTAGCGGGAAACGAGCCTACCGGCTGAGTCGTGATATATTATGAACGGTCCAGTGTTGATATCACTAGATGGAACGAAGAAGGTCATTAGGTATCTTGTTTGTCGACATGGCGTGTACGAATTCTAGGACGCTCACTAAGCGACAGTTTGGATGGATCAAGAAGAAATCAAGGAGTACCTCTCGATCTCCTCACTCAACAGCTCTAGCGGGATGGAGGAGGTCAACCCCTTGAGTTATTGTGCAATACTGGTTGACGATCCCTCGATAACGGCCCTTATTGAGAACTGTAACCGTTGGGATATACGAGTTTGTGGATCAAACGTTGTCACCTACTTCACAAGGGCCATTCGCGAGGCTCCGGTCGATCTTGAAAGCATGCTCGATAATTGGTTTTTGAGACGAGTTGACTCGTGCTTCGCTCGGCAAAGACTCCCCAATGGATACAACAGCACGGTAACCTTCGAGCCAGACAAAGAGTGCAAAGCGGTCGACAAAAAGGAAGCTCAGCTCAAACATAAAAGAGAGGGCAGAACTGTGATGAGCGCACCTGCCACCCTCCCAGGTAGAATAGTATCCAAACTAAATGGTGGAGCCGGCGATAAGCCCGACTTTCGCACAGAACAAGTCTCCAGAACGCTGAAAAATAACATGACCAAAGACGTCTGATGATCAATGGAAGCGTACTCAAGTAGGTCGTCGAAGAATAAACTAGAATCCTGGTCTGAGAAGTTAAATCTGTCAGTTCAAGTCTAGCCTCAATTGCCGAAGACGGCGGTCATACCTGATTATTCAAGTATAGAATTCCATTCTCGAGGTCAGTTCCGTTGAAAAACGGCTAGAACGAGGTGTCGTGGTGGTATACTCTCGATCTAACATCGTCGGACTGCTTGCATTAGACTTTGACATGCCTGTACCGATGACATGATGATTCAAGTCCAAACTAAAGACGTTCGGGGCTTCAAAGCCTGAGGACAGCTTCCTATCAATGTCAATGACCGAAACCCGCATGAAAAGTAGGACGGGCTATAATTGAACCACCCCAGGCTATACCTGGGGATAATTGAACGTGTTCAATTGAAGTTTGAACGACTCGTCAAGCCTATATATCACCTACAATCAGTACATACATGCGTAGTATATATGAACTACACAATTGAACAAGATACTTCAAACACATAGTTGAACAATGGGTATTAAACAGGGGGTATTAAACAGGGGGTATTGAACAAGTGATTTGAACGAGACGTTTGAACGAGGGGTTTGAACGATGGGTTTGAACGAGGGGTTTGAACGAGGGTCCTGAACGACGAGTTTAAACGAGGGATTTGAACAAGGGGTTTGAACGAAAGGTAAGACATAAATGAACAAGTGGTGAGTACAATCGAACAAAGAGATGCTACGTCAAGGCGCATCCTGCCCTAAAATCACAGCGGTAACGTCCTCGTAACTCCGCTCTCCTCCGCTGTTCTTGCTCGTGTCGCGGGTGGACATGTACTTTCGGACTGTGGCCATCAAATCCGTCTTTGCCCAGGCGGAAGCCTCGTCGGATTGCTTGACGGCTTCTACGTCTGTGATGGGTAGCACAACGATTTCCCCTGTCAGCTTTGAAGCACTATCCATCCCATCAACCACAGCGCATATCCATCGTCGATACACCGCCACTTTTGGCCCATCGAAGAAGCAGTCAATGAAGCGTACTAACTTCCCAAAGTGCTCGTTCTCGTGAGGGTTCTGCTGGGGAATCACGACCGCAAGCGCATTCTTGTTGGGTCGACGTTGAGGCCGCACAACGAACTCCACTGCAACGTCGTGATGGCTAGCCTTCCGTTGGTCCCTAACGATTCCTTTCCCCAGTATTGGCATGACATGCGCACCGTACTTCTTGCCTGTTGTGCAGCGCTCGCCGCCTGTTATCTCCACATCTATCGGGATCCCTGACAACTTTTTGTGATAGATCCAGTGATACGGTGTCGAGTCGACGGGAGGAGAACGTCGCACGGGTGCAATACGTCGTCGTGGGGGCGAGGGAGGAGTTGGGCTCATGCTCCTGGGGGTTGGTGGACATGGGGCGTTCATTACTTCCCAGCAATCGTCGTAGCTGGGGTGCCAAACGTTCATAGGCCCCCATTCGTAGTCAGGCATAGGCGTCCCAGCACGAGATGAAGATGCTTCGTGGGCAGGGGGATTCTCCGGAGGAGGCGTGGCGAGAGGATCTGGCGGACACATAGAGGAGGAGGCGTCGGCTGATGGATGAAGACGGGCATATTCTTGACGTAGAAGCTCATCGAAAACTGGGTTATCGACGGTGACTTGTGTGAGAGGGTTGGGAGCATCCAGGGTGACGATCGGGAGACCATGTTCCCTCAACCTCTTCCTATCGCCTTTGTAGTCGGGGTTGGGCGCAAAGAAATTCTGTGCATGGGTCAACGGTCTGAAGTCGTGTAGAGTCTTGCCCGTACGCCATTCTCGAACATGGTCGTAAGGGATTCTCTCATAAGGCATGCTGGCGTTCGCACGAATCACCTCGAGTTCAACAGCAAGCTCCAGGTCCGACTTGACGGCGGGTTTCTTGACACGATGAACGTCTTTAACGGTACCGAGGTACCCCTTGAACTGCCCACCAGTCACCGCTACTTTCACCCGCTTCCAAGGTATTTGCCCAGAGCGAATTCCTCGCATACGAGGAGCGATCTGCCAGGCCGGATTCTCTTGGGGAAAAAATTCCCAGAGTCGCGTCTGAGTCCTGGAATGCCATCGATCAGAACTCGGTTCGGTCTGGCTAAGGAAAAAAAAGATACCCTTTCAAGTAGACGTTGCTGTCTTCTGCCGTTGTTGAGCAGTCGAGCGCTGGAACGTACAGCGAAAGCAGAAAGCAATCGCCATAGCGTCCCAACCTCACATCTTGCACAATCCCGAACTGTCCTGCGTGCCGGCCCAACTCTATCCTGACCTCTTGACCTAGCCATGGCACTGATGGCGATCTATGGAAAGACGCCTTCTCGCGCCGCGCACAGTTCCTATCCACCAAGAAATGCTGAGAAGGAGCTGGTGAGTCAATTGATCATATGAATGGGAGTAAAGACCATACCTTTCCAGACGCATCGTTTTTTTCGGACACTGCGAGCAACGAGCCGTGTTTCTCGACCACCAAACCCTCTCTTCCCTCAAACGGTCCCGATACAACGTGAACGTAGTCGCCAGGAGCTATGACCTTTCGGAGGCGCCGTTCAGGTATGACCTGAATATCTTCTCCTCCGTCTGCACCAGTTCCGAAGTTTACCAGAAAATGGCCCTCGATGTGATCTTGGAGGACTCCTTTTGACCTAGGTTTATACATGGGTGAGAGCTGTTCTTCCGCATCGTCCGACACGAAAACCTCTTCTCCAAAAGAGAAGCGCCAATACTTAGGCATAGGGAAAGGGAAATTCCGACAGAAGGGGTGATTCCGAAAAAGGTCGATGAGCGGTTGGTCAACGCAGTCCACAGGAACCAGGCGGCGGGAGGGGAAGCTCTTGATGAGAAGCCCGTGAGAGAAGATCATCCCGCTGTAGCGGTAAACGACGTTCGAACCCGAGGCTTTACGCTTCACATCGTCATCTCGAGTGAACGCCTTGTACTCGTTCGGGCGGAACGCGCAAGGTGCCCAGCGCTGCGTCGTTCTCTTCCTTTTGTTGGACTTGGCGCCCACCGTGTGAGGCGGCGCGATGCGTGGTACGAGGAATACAGCGTATGTGATTTCGGATGGGTCGGAGGAGGAACGGGTCTCGTCGT
Source organism: Marasmius sp. AFHP31 (assembly GCA_024721195.1). Classification (NCBI taxonomy): domain Eukaryota; kingdom Fungi; phylum Basidiomycota; class Agaricomycetes; order Agaricales; family Marasmiaceae; genus Marasmius; species Marasmius sp. AFHP31. The sequence goes on from JANHQD010000375.1 coordinate 11,981, forward strand.
AGACCATACCTTCGTCCCCTCGATACGTCCCATTCCTGATCCTGACCCACTCCC
>JANHQD010000376.1:0-16396 GCA_024721195.1 Marasmius sp. AFHP31
TCCTGCCTATGCAGTGGCAGCCATAAGGCAGACTGGCTCACCTGGAGTAAAGCTTATAGAGGCACAATGAGAGGGATAAAAGTACTAGAGATTGTGAGAAACAGTAGGACTTATATACTGTACAGACGTGGCTGTAAACACTATAAGAGGAATACATAGATATCATAGATGTAGATCTGAAACAATAGATAAGATGTGGGCATACAGTACGTGCATAGCTATGGTCCAATTAATGCGGGAGTCCGGATTCAACAGGGAGTCCGTACGTCGAAACATTAGGGACACAAGGATGGATTGGGGGACTTTCGGGCTCTTAGGTTGGGTCTTAGGTGAGTTCACTCAGTTTGTAACAGTAAGAAGTTCAATAAGAAGGTTGCTTCGAACTAGATATTGCTACGAGGTTCAGAAAAGATGAGAATGGAAGTTGAGATTGAGATAGAAGGGATACAGGTGTGTGTGGTTCAAAATATTAGGCTGGCTTTCTCGTTACTGAAAGCTAGCTTTTATACTAGCAGCCATTATCTACCAAGTCATGTTGCGACTCATGAAAGTGAGTCATTTATCTACGAGTTTGAGTCAATCTATGTTTTAATATATCTATCTATGTGCGTTGGGAGCAACAGTTACAGTTACAAGGCGGCGGGGCGATGAGTTGTCAAGTCGGCAGCGTCTGTCTTTGACAATGGGAGGGACACACAGGAAAAAGGTCCAAACTAGGGCAAGGGGTATTGGTACATCTCTAATGCATCTTGGGGTTTTGTCAGATAACATATTGTCTGGATGTATTTTGGGTTTTCTATGGAGTGTTTATCAGATGGGGATTTTTGCACGCCGAGATGCGTCAGTCATCTGGCGAGCTGTGTTTATAGTGGATAGGTTGGTTACAGAGTCAAGACTTTTTGTCTTGGCTCAACGAGTGCATTTCTGAGTCGCCAGCCATGGGTTTTCATACCTCGGGGTTGATCTGCCGCCGATAGAACATGTTGATTGAGTTTAAGCTGCTGGCGTGTAACTGGGCGCTTGAGTTGTAACAAATTAAGACTCCCAAATTCATGATAAAACCAAGGAGGACAGTGTATTCAGAGTGGAGATGGCTGACTCAAGCAACGGGGGCATTAAAGTGATAGCAGGGGCCCCTGTGGGAACAATCAGAGCTATAAAGTAACAAAATTAAGGCAAGACCTACCTGCCAGACATCAAAGTCTTCAGGAAATCCTCTATGCTTGCTTTTGTGATCCCGCTGACTGCCGGTGAATATGCTTTTACATGCCTTTCACCATGGAATGCTTTAGTGAGCTTTTCCCCAATCACAGTACCTATATAAACCCCAGCTCAGATGAAGCCATTCAGGGCGAGAATGGCAGGTTTGAGATCATTAAGCTCACAAGTATGCGACATCTGCCAAGACCTGCAGGCTATTCTCGAAAGCAGCACCATGTTAGGAATTGCTGAATTTACCCTCGAGGCTATCGACAAGTCTAAGGATCAATTCAACGGGTTTTGCGGTCAAGAGGTTGGGATTAGGTGAGTAAAACGTCAGTCATTAGAACTCAAATACAAAATCGATTGCTAACAAGTTAATTCTACTATTACAGTTACTTCATACAGTGTTTTAATCACATCTGGGGAATTCAGGACACAATCTGTTGCTGGGTTTCTCATTGTTGCCGGTGCTGCTGCAGGAGCTGTTCTGCTCTTAAGGAAGCAAAAGAGTATAATCCCATCTGAGGTAGCCCCATGGCATTCATGCCAGCTATGGGTGGCTACAAGCCAGTGGTAGATGATTCAAGAATTCAACCATCTTACACTGATATGTCTTATCAACTGAGAGGTGGTCAGTATTTGATTATATGAAAATGTAACAAACCAAAGTAATGTGAAAATGTGAACCTTGGCTCCAAATCCGTACCCTGGCTGCCGCTACATGGCAGGCTAATATCCCACAAGTCTATTCTGCCACTTTCTTCTCTTTGTGTCCAGTCGCCTTACTGACAGCTTGGAAAAGGAAGTCAGAACTTAGAAGTGCGCATAGAGATTACGTTACTGCACACGGAGATCCTCAGCTACTATGCCCCAGCAGGCTCAGGTTAAACTGTAAGCATGGTCTGAGCTTAGAATGGGATCCACGCTTGGTTGAGCCGCTGGGCTGTGTATGCCATCAGCAATCACCTTAGGCACGGCATGTCACAGGGTGAGGTAGGCCTTAAGGGGGGGTTTCTTGTACGTGAGAAACCCGCCCATGAGGCCTACCTCCAAGATGAGGTTACCTTGGGCCTGTCATGGCCCTTTCCCTCCAACCACCTCATCAACGACCTTGATGTGTTCGACAATGTGTTCACGCATTCATCTCCTCATTATCTACCTTGTACAATCCTTACTTCTCAATAAACCCTTCTTGTCCTCATAATATTCATGATTCCGTGTAAAATAGCCCGCCTCAAAAAACCCGGAAAACCAACCTCCTCGCTGCCTACTGCAGTGCATATAGACTACTACCTTTCCGGGAACAAAATGGGCTCTAATTTGTTGCTTGAAAGATCATTACTTGAGGAGAGTTGCTCCGGATGATTTGGGCAAGCAGTTGTGGAGATATGCGACCTCTACGGTCCATGGAGGAGGGGGTATACCATGAAGCAGGTACGTGATTTCCTATTTGTTCCGGAAGATTAGGTGCTGAAGATGCCTCTTGAGAACTGTTGTGCTTTGTAACTCACCTCTGAGCAATTGTAGTCAAGATAGTGGCAATATGAGCACCATGATACATTGAGGAGGGGGTATGTAAGGTACGATAAAAGCCATTAGTTCTGTACAATCACTTGGTGATAAACTACAATATAGATGTCCTATTTGAGAAGATTCCATTGCCAGAGCACTTCGTGCCGTCCTCAAGATACAGTGAGATTTTAGTACGGGGAGGATGTTGATGTGGTATGTTGAAGCATACCTTTTCCTGATAATTTAGGGCTCAAATCATCTCTATGGATCCTGTGCTTTGGGTGTGGTCGTCTCCAAGAATTCGGCTCTGCGACTTTGAAGGTACTGTGTTTGGAAAACAATTGCTAGCGACTTACGCTCAAACTAGGGAAGATACCAGCGCTGTGCCGAATAGGGAGGAAGTAGAGCAGATACGTGAGATTTTGTTCTGCTTGTTACAAATTGCCCCACTGTTCCTCTTGTTTCCTAGGTCCCCAGATTATTACCCTTGATTTCCCTTTCACTTCCCTTCATTCCATGTCCCCAGTATTGCATTATGGCTTCCTTGATGTTCCCAACCATTCCGGATCATTCCATACCTTGTGTTCATTATTCCATATGATCTCCATCATGATATTGCTGTACTTGACATCCCTTGATTGTTCCATCAGTTTCTACCTGTCTCCTTTAATATTCCTTGATGTTCTACAATGTTCTTTCATTATTCCTTATTAGGATTCGTTCCCATGACTCATTATGCTGTACCTGTAACGTGCCCAAATTCTACTAGCCGAAAGATATGGGTTTTTGGGGTTTAGAGGCGAATGGGTAAGGTCCCGACGGCTAACAACAGGCAATCCTGACTGTTCCAGACGTATGAATCACTTCTCCAACGCGAAAAGACACCGAAGATCGTCCCGATCGAAGGTGTTTTTGCTAGACAAGGTCTCCCGACAATGTCCAACGATGAGTTGGGGTTGTCCTTTGGGATACGCAGACGGTCGCAACTGTGTTAGGTGCAATTCTACAACCTAGACAGCAAGAAAAGAGTCAGTAAACCGTTGAGAACGAAAGCACACCTGTGGGCTTTAACGTTGTGGACGATGTACGAGACAAGAGCAATGAGCAAGTAGAAGATGGTTATAACAGTAAGTGCAAAGATAATGTACATGATAGTTTTAACTAGCTTATATAGGTTGTCGGGACCCGATTATCGGGTCCCAAGTCGTGTTGTGTATGTATAAGAGTGTCAAGAGTCTGAAAGTCCAAGAGATCATATTGCAAAAGCAAGAAGTACTATTGGAAGAACTTATCGGAATGGCTTTGGGATCCGAAAAGCTTGAGAACGGAAAGGTCGGGTTCGTAGGGATGAGGAATGGAGCGTGGGACGTTATATTGAGTGCAACCGTGTGGTGGATTGAGAGTGTTGGGAGTCCAGACTTGATAGGCAAGGGAGGTAAGTGTAGAGAGTCGGTCTAGTGTCTTTCGGGATACGGTACAAGCGTCAATCGGCTTGGGAAAGTTATTGTGAAGGTGTGGGAACGGCACTCGTGACCTTCGGTGTTCGGATGTGATGTGGTGGCATGGGTCCTTGACGGTGCATGATGGGTCCATGTTGATGTTGTTGTGAAGAAATTTGTAGGGTCGTTACAGTACCTTGACATATATACTCATGGACACCTGTAGATAGATTCCCTAGTCTGACAACTTTGTCTCACATTGCTTGTACCCAGCATGTACTGTGTAGCAAGTGTTTTACTCACTATCCATTCATCTGACTTTGACTTCCTGAACTAGAAGATGGCCTGAGGGGCTTCAGACTAAGTCCTGTTCTTGACACTGCTCAGATGGTGGCAGACTGAAAAATACTCATTCTAGGCGTCGTATCCTATGGCGATTCACTGCTATTGGGCCGTCCCCACGATTGTGAAGATACAATTCCATGGTGTGTGCATGGGGAGGCTACATTTGGTATGATTCCTCCATTTCCTTCACAAGAACCAATGCTCAACATGCTTGTAGGTAAATGATCTACTCTCAAAATTTTAGTGAACACACTCTGAAAGCCCTGAAGACCCATGTCGACAGAATTTAGGTGACTAGGAAAGCCTGGCAGGTGCACGTAAAGATTTCCGCTGCATAGCTTCTATGTAGGACCTATCTATCCCTTGTGTACTAGCGTATGTGTTGAGCCTGAACATAGCAAGATTTCAGATTGAACACATTGAATTTGAATGAATATGCGGCTCAAAGCCACACACTGGAGTGGGGTGTTTGTTCTGGGCTGGAAGATGGGTCTTTTGGGATACACGGGGTTCTCGGATGTAAATGTAGCTGGATCTCAAATAGGATAGTTGCAAAGATGGTTGTTTGTTGCAAGCTGGGGTGAATAGCTGGCGCCAAGATCATTTCAAACAGAAAACAGTCAGACTGGGAGTACCTGGGGTTTTCAGGCACCACCTTTTATTTTTTCCAGACACTATGTCGAAGAATTTTTTGAAAGTTTCTATCTAGCTACCATCTATACATTGGGAACTGTACCCCATCTTTTAGTGGGATTTTTTGAAATGGTGGGAACAACCATTCTGTTAAAGAGTCAAGCCAAACGGTAGTTTCAGTAGTTTGACTCACTTCCCTATAATCACTGACACTCACGTACTTCCTGTACTGCAGACACATGATCCTAGTATATCACAAGGTATTTCAGGCAAGTTTGGGACGTGAATATGCTCAGGTTGGGCTTCAGCGCAATGTCAACCATATGTTTCCATATGTTTCCACATGTTTGGCAAAACCCGGTTTGCGGCGGTTGAGAATTTATTGGTGTTTGTGTCCCCGTTCAGCTCACACTTGGATTCAGTAGGCAATTCAGTATTCAAGAACAATGGTAAGTACACTCAAAAGAGATCTATATTTACGAGTCGCAACTATAGAACACAATGAGGATATATATCGAAATCATCGCCGTGGAGTCCGTATTCTCAAATATCAATTTCAGACTAAATCAATACACTCTATACTTGGAATTTCAGGTGTTTGAATGTCAGAAAAGGGAGGGCTTTGCGCATGTACCTGCATATGAGGGGGTGAAAGTTTTCCAACAAGGGCACACTCAATTCAGTCATGAGTGAGGGAGGCTGATTCAGCTGCTGACGTGGTGGTAAACAGGCTCCGAAAATCACTTGGCAGCAATATGATATGTGTCCTGAAGCACTAGAGAATGGGCAAGTTCAGGTGTCGTTGCTGGGAGAAAAACGAGAAAAACTGTCATGAAGTGCCGCTTTTCCCCTATCTTTTTCCTTTCTTAGCGCCCATTCCCCCTTCAGCGCCTGTCTGTCACTTTGACGCCCATTTGTTACTTTGACGCCTACCAGATACCCAGTTCCCCCCTCTTCATCATTCCCATCATTTCCTTCCTCATCCTTGTTCTTTCACATTGTCTTCACAACCCATCCTATCCATTGTTTCCCTTGTTCTCTTTGTTCTTTTATATACAACAGTTACTCGTTCCAGACTCGTTCTTATTTCATACCTGGACTACTATTGTTCTTTCCTTGTTCCCTATTATCTTTCTTTATTCTCGTGCGACTCATATTCCAGTATATGAGCTAGGCAGTTTACACCTGGTCCCTCATCTTGACCTCTTGTCATTGGGACCAGGTGAGTAGCTAACTTCGTTTCTCTTTACCTTCAATATATCTAACTTGTCATTGGGACCAGTTATCTACCTGCTCTTGCTCTCTGCTCGCTGTCTCCGCCATCTCTGTCGTCGTCTCTGCTAGTCGACTTCTGTCGCCGTTGTTTCTATAGTCCTAGCGTCTAGCGCTTTAGGACAAAAACCTGGTAAACACACCTCAGAAGTAGGGAGGTTTTCAAGCATCAGAAAGCCTGCCAAGGTACAATAAATGTGCACATGTTAGGTTCTAATTCAAGTTTTCTGGGGCCCTGAAAAGTATGTCAAGGTTCTAGAAAGTCGTCCCAATATTCTGGAGGAGAGGACAAGGTGCTGAACTGGAGGTTGTGAGGTCTCGGGGTGATAATGAGGACCGTTTTTTTATTGTATGCAGAGGGTATATCATGGTTGCAAACAAGCTGAATGAGCAGAGATTGACAGGGGGTAAATGTCTAAACCACTGCTGGGTGAGCTATTGGCAGGAGTACCGGTGAAGTGAGCAGCAATATTGAGCATCACCAGCATCCTCCACGTGTCAGGACTGTACCTTTGGCTGGTTTGAAGCTTCAGCTCACAGATTTTGGAGGTCTTGGTGTATTTACACAATGTTCTGTGCATGTATTGTCATGATATTAGTTTCAAGCCCACGGAGCCCTGACACCAGAGGCAGGACGCGTGTGAACGATGAGCCGTTCACACCCTGTGAACGAGCCTTGTGAACAGCCAGTGAACAAGGATCATCTCAAAGGGAGACGATCCTTTGTGTACTCGACTTATTTATTTTGTTTGATTTTGTTTTATTTCATTTTGATTTCTAGCACAACTTTGCTGACAATTTGAACAGCGGAGTCTTGGGGCTCTGGCACAGGAAACTTGGCATCTGCTAAGTACAATCTTAGGGCTGCTAAGGGCCTCAGGCCCTCAATCAGTATCTAAGTACTTAACATGCTCCTTTGGCGCCATTCCTGACAATGGCCATTCACTAGTCACTGGTCGTTCACTAGCTGTTCACACGGCTCGTTCACAGGGTGTGAACGGCCCCTCGTTCACACGCATCCTGCCTCCGGTGTGAGGTGGGGAGCTGTAGTACACACACCAAAATCCCAAGCGAGTGCCTCTCATGACCTACAAGCACTAGATGAGAAAGGTAGCAATCCATCCAAAGCTCGTCAGTAGTTGGAACCGGTTTTTTAACGATATCATTGAGCCTGCGGAACGCTGATGCAGCTGTATCTGAGTTCTTGAGGTCTTACTAGTGCTTGAATAGACACGTACAACAGAAGGAGTTGTGTATAATGGTTCAATGAACGGAGGGCAGCATTGACTTGGACAACAGTGACAGTAAGGTAGTGGTGGTTGGAAACAGGTGAGGTGACCTCATCTCCAAGGAGGGCCTCAAGGGTGGGTTTCTCATGTACAAAGAACCCCCTCTTGAGGCCTACCTCATCCTGTCACAAGCCGTGCCTAAGGTGTCAGCAATTCTTGCAGCACTTGAGGTCACATGACACACTGCCTTCCAATTGCTCCTCCATTGTGCCTTTTGAGTCTGTCTTCATGCCCTGCTCATACTACCTGAAGTCAGTTTAGCATATTGATTGAAAAATAACTGACCATTCTCCCTCCAGTTTCCCTTGATTTCTCTTTCTTTTCTAATTGGTAATTAGAATTTGATAGGTTGCCACAATCTGACTTCAATTAACTCAAGCTCATGATCCATTGCCATGGTTGCCATCCTGATCTATTACGTCTAAGTAATGCACTGCAAAAACCAAGTTACTGGTCAGCATTGTGGTCTTCTAAGTCTGACCTTCTCACCCACTTTGTGGCAGCTTCAGTGATTAATACCTCCAGAAAGTGTTTGCAACATGTTTTAACCCTTGGCTTGAGAGGCAGAAGGGAGGAATAGGGTGGAACTTGGGAGGCATGTGTCACGTGATCACAGGTGTCGCTAGAATTGCTGATGGCATAGTAGCCTCATGGGCGAATCCTGTTCTGAACTAAGACCTCATTTAACCTGAGCCTGCTGGGGCACCATACTCAGCTCAATGCACTGCCCTACACTACTTTCATCCAAACCACCATCTCTTGACCTGATGTGGCAGCCATATCAATGTTCCACTCTGCATGCCTCACAAAAATCTTAGGAGGAAACCTCAACATCATTTGTGGTAATCAAACCAACAACTCTTATTCAAATATGCAGTCTCGCAAACGCAACCTGGTTCGAATTCAACCAGGAGAAGAATGGAAGAAGATGCTGTACCAGGAGGTGTGTTGGATTATACACTGGGAGCTTGACTTTCAACTGACCTGTGCATGGCAAGGGCAGTACAAACGAATCTCTTTGGGAAAGATCAAGCTTCTCTAAACCCTCTGTGATGAACCACTAGTAACTCCAAGCGGAAGGTATATAATAATGAACTCAGAGAGGGAGAACAGTCCTGAGGCAGAGTGAGTAGTTGAGATTGCATCAATTGTTGATGGGAGAGAGGAGTCTCTTCCATTACTGACAAATAGATATGCTGGTCAATATGTGAAGGAGGTGTGTTTGAACTGGCTTGTTTAGATTTATTTCAAAGGTGGCTGAATCCTTGACACTTCCCTCTGAGCTTTTTAAGGAGGACTGTATCCATTATGCTCTACAATGGTAGGATATCCACCCAGAAGCTTCCAGAGATGCATGTCATGAAATTCGAAACAGTGCTAGCACTATGCCACAATTCTGAGCTTTTAACGATTCCAATATTCCTATGATCATATTCAACAAAGGTGAGCCACCAGCCTTCGACCTTGACTTTGTGGTGCCAATAACAATTCAACACCCTCTAGAGCTCATTTCAGCTAGTTACTTTCTAGCGCATAACCTGTATTCTTTTTGTCACAATTCCCCCTACTTTACTCTGTCAAGCGCCCACATCCACATTGAGCGCTAAACCGTTAACTTGACTCACCCTTCTTTTCCTAACATCTGACTCAACTCCATGACTTGAATAGGCCGACTCACTACTCATCCATCACAACTCAGCGGGTCTATTCACTATCCACAGCTCACTCTCTGTGACTCAGCGGCCCGACTCATAATTCCAGAATTATCTATCTCTGACTCCTTCCCATAGACTCACCTGTATACTCTATGACTCATTCTGACTCATAACCCAGTATAAAAGACTCACCATGTACAGTATGATCCCTTAGCTTAACCACTTGGTCAATCCGTAGTGACCACAGCAGAACAGACTTGATTGAGTGACTTGAGGGTAGCATTGCCAACAGCTCGCTCTGCTCTGCTCTGGCTCCAGAGTGGAACAGAGCAGTCAATGCCGCTCCTAGGAGTGGGTGATGTCATATGGCTCCACTCCAAAGCTGCTCTGAGTGGCTAAGTCACCGCTTGAGCGGAGTTTTTTTCACAAATTGTTTTTTCGAGCAGACTTCATGCAAAACCTTTGGGGCAGCATGGAAATATTGTAAGTATGTGCATGGAGGCACAGCAAAATACATTTTCATTGTTTTGGGTCTGTGGGAAAAGTGTGCGAGGTTCTTGCACAACGTTCCCATGACCCTTGCCAGGCCTGGGGTTGCCCCCAAGTGGTCAGGTTCCTTCTACTTATTCCCAAGACCTCCTATGTATGGTTAAAAACTATAATACATCGAGTTTTTGGTACTTTTGAGTTAAAAAACATCTGCATCTTACAAGGAAATGTTCTAGGAATTTTGTGCTGCTCGAGCTGACTCTGCCAGCTCTGAGTCAGCTCCAAGCGGAGCTGTGCAAACAGCTCAGCAGAGCGGGGTTTCCCAAGCCACTCTACTCCACTCCATTCCAGAGCGCCCGAGCCATGACTCGAGCAGAGCGGTTGTACTTGAGGGGCAACTGTAGTCGCCTTCCTGACACTTTTCACGCACAATATTATCTTTACTTTCGAGTCCTTTGTGTGCGTCCATCCATCATTTCTCACTACAACATTGACCTCTGTCATGAAGTGCCGCTTTTCCCCCTTGTCCTAAAGTGCTAGACGCTAAGACTTTGGATATAGAAACAACGGCGGCAGAAGTCGACTAGCAGAGACGATGGCGGAGATGACAGAGACAGCGAGCAGAGAGCAAGAGCAGGTAAAGAACTGGTCCCAATGACAAGTTAGATATATTGAAGGTAAAGAGAAACAAAGTTAGCTACTCACCTGGTCCCAATGACAAGAGGTCAAGATGAGGGACCAGGTGTAAACTGTCTAGCTTATATACTGGGGTATGAGTCACGCAAGAATAATAAAAGATAATAGGGAACAAGGAAAGAACAATAGTAGTCCAGGTATGGAATAAGAACAAGTCCGGAATGAGTAACTGTTGTATGTAAAAGAACAAAGAGAACAAAGGAAACACTGGATGGGATGGGTTGTGAAGACGATGTGAAAGAACAAGGATGAGGAAGGAAATGATGGGAATGATGAAGAGGGGGGAACTGGGTATCTGGTAGGTGTCAAAGTAACAAATGGGCGTCAAAGTGACAAATAGGCGCTGAAAGGGGAATGGGCGCTAAGAAAGGAAAAAGATAGGGGAAAAAGCGGCACTTCATGACACCCCTATCTTTTCCTTTTCTTAGTGCCCATTCCCCTTTTAGCGCCTTTTTGTTACTTTGACACCTACCAGATACCCAGTTCCCCTTTCCACATCACTCTCATCATTTCCTTCCTCATCCTTATTTTTTCACATCATCTTCACAACTGATCCCATCTATTGTTCCCTTTGTTCTCCTTGTTCTTTTACATACAACAGTTACTCGTTCTTGTTCTATACCTGGATTAATATTGTTCTTCCCTTGTTCCCTATTCTCTTTCTTTATTCTCGCACAACCCATATTCTAGTATATAAGCTCGGTAGTTTACATCTGGTCTCTCATCTTGACCTCTTGTCGTTGGGACCAGGTGAGTAGTTACTTCTGTCTTCCCCTTTATTTGCAATGTATCTAACTTGTCATTGGGACCAGTTCTTTTACTCACTATTGTTCTTTGCTTGTTACCTCTGTCATCTCTGCCGTTGTCTCTGCTAGACAACTTCTGCTGCCATCATCTCTGTATCCAAAGCCCTAGTGTCTAGCACTTTAGGACAACCTCCAGCATTGAAATTCTTTGTATATTCAGGACACTCTTGTCCATGGTGCCTCTGATGAGCATCAAGCTTGGATCCTTTTGACGTTGGGTGACCGTGACATCTAAACACATCTTGGACTCTCATGGTTTCGCCCGCAAATGGAAGCCCTCTGTTTCAGGCCGCCAGGACCTTACTTTGAGCCTAAGCCTGGAAAAAGCTCATTTGCGTGGACATGGCAGTGGGACGTGAATAATCTATGGCGCAGATACGATCAGTTCGAGCTTCCTCCTGTAGGGCTGAACATATGCACTGATACCACCTTCCTTGACCACATAATGCACAATGTCCCTGAAGGGCTGGCAGTGCGCACCATGTCTTCCGCCGCTGCAAACAATGCAAGTGGGCCAGCCCTTTGTAAATTATTTGACTGGAAAGAACACCTTATGGCCAACAAATTGTGGACCAGAAGTTAGGACTCAAAGGACCTCTCAAGACTTGTCTTGAAATTGCCATCATTCCAAAGGTGTTGTCGCAGTCCCACATACTCACTTGCATTTGATTCTTGCAAATTTGCTGAGGAAGGAGTAGTGGAGCCATACCCTGGCTTGGCTTATGAGCGGCTTAAAAGCCGGCTCCAGCCACTTGAATCCCAGGATGTTTATTTTAGATCAATTAATAACCTTTCTACCTAGTATATGTAGGTATCATTCCCTTGTTGTATGTAGACTATATACACAAGCAATAGTACACGAGAATACATGACACGAAACAAATCTGGAAGGCCACGTTGTTGGACCCTGGACCTGGGTTATGGTACAGCCACAGCCGCCCCATTCCAGAGCTCTTTTACTGCCTACTTACACGCATATGTGTTGTTCTAGCATCATTATATAGTGTAATAGAAGGGTATGTAGGCCTCAAGACTGTAAGAATAGTATTTAGAACCAAAATAACAAAGTGAGATTGTAAGTGGCTGCAGCCACAGCTAAGCTGGCTGAAGCGGCTTTTGAGCCAAGCCACTTGCTGTCATGCGGCTTGTAAGCCGTAAGCAAGCTGAGCCGCAATCAGCCAAGCCAAAGCCGAGCCAAGCCAGCCGTGGGCAACACTAGGAAGGAGGGATCTAGTGTGTCACTTTGGAACACAAATGCATTTCCCCTCTGTGGTGTTAACGGCTTCCATTCTAGGATTGTACATTGAATCAATTTAGCAGTGTTTGGATTCGTTGAACAGGACCCATATTTCCCCCGCAACAAGGAATGGCTAGTGCAAGCCAGGTTCAGTTTACATCGTTTGAGAATCCCTCGAGAGTCTTCCGGTCTGTATCTGCTGACTTACTTTGTTGTGTGGAGAGATAAATCCTTCACCCACCCAACAGCTATCATCAAAGGGTTCACGTTACAGCTTTCTTCCGATGCCAGAGAACTGTTTGGAACAGAATACACCGACTGAAATGAGGTTCTGGGTTGACCATGCTATCTATTCCTCCTGCTACCCCCTAAACTACTGTAAAGGTCGTGGTTTTTGAGCACGAATCCAGTCGCGGAAGGTGGGCAGTGACGCGGAATGAGAGAGGTGATGGCGGAAATAATGAATAGCTGGAGAAACCACAAAGCCTTGGGGTCCTTGACTGGGTTGGTGGAATCTCGTATCCTGGACTCAGGACCATCTGAACAAGAGTGCGAGGGAAGAGAAGAGAGGGAAATGACAACTACAAGCTCCTGACAAGTAGCTGGATGATAGAAGGGGAATACTGCGAGCCTCTAGCAAGCAGTATTATGAGACAATGGGGTCCTTTTGGTAATGCGGACAGTCGCTATTAGCCAAGGTTCTATCCAGAGACCTGAACTAACAAAGGTTGCACCTGTAGGATGTGATGTGTGATTCACAGAGACAATTAGTATGCCACAGACTTGAAAGAATACTCAGCTAATAGAGCTTGATAGACATTTGACTGGATAAAGGACAATACAACCGAACTAAAGTACATGGAGGTTCTACATGTACTTTATATACTGTTTGAGTGTGAGAGAAATATAGGTCCATATAGGTAAATTACAGGGTAGAGAGGTGAATCAGATCGAAATAGAACGAATCAGAAAGTGTAGGAGTCATTCCGGGACCATCAGAATGTGCTGCATGTGGTCCTGATATGAGGAAAGGGATCCCGGAATGAATTGTGATGATCCCGGAAAAGCTGTTAGGGTCCTGATGTGAACTGTGTGGGTTTCCAGGATGGATCTATGGGGTCCTAGAACGAGTTCATGGGGTCCCGGAGTGAGATACTGAAGTCCCAGAATGAATGAACAGAGTCCTGGAGTATGCTGAAGGTTGTCTGAGGGACCCAATGTAGGAGTAAGGAGTGAAGAATGGTGAAAAGACATGATGAATGATGAGAATGGAGAGCTGGAAAGATGGATATGAGGGGGGTATAGAGGGGTATGGAATTGGGTAAAAAGGTAGGGGTCCTGGAAATGAGATAGGCAGAAATTTAGCCTGTTACAACTACCCAATGGTGCCCCCAACATCGAGACTTGGCTTCACGGAGAGAACCTCTACTACTATTCTTACGATCCTGAGGGAGGGTCGGCCATCACTGAACAAGAGCATACCGCACCCAGACTGCCCTCCTATACCAGTGAAGTTCGCGTATGGTATGTCTACTGGGAAGCTGACACATATGATTTCATGGAACAATGGTAGAAACCCAAAGGATTTGATTACTCCACGCTAGATTAGTGTTGCCAATCGCTTGCTCTGTCTGACTCCCGCTCCGCTCTGGAACCACTGGAGCGGCATAGCCGCCGCTCGAGCAGGAATTTTCCCCCAAATTTTTTTTTGGTAAAATATGTCCTATTAGCTTGTAAATCATGTACAGTAGGTATATAGACCATATAGAGATGAATAAGGGAGGTTATAGGTCCAAGGTATAGGCCTGTAGCCTTGAGGCTCGCCATAAGTGCCCAACGCAGCAGGCTCGCCACTTGATGAACTCCCTGGTGAACCACAACGTGCTGACCATGCCACTAACTACTGCACACACCGAGCAATGATTTGCCAGGGTCAAAGCGTACAGTAGTAGCCAGTTGTTGCTTAGTCGTCGAGGTTCCATTGCCCTTGCTGGAGCTTAAACAGTGATACATGCTAATCTCGGACTACCTAACACGCTGTAGATGTCTGAGAGATCTAGATCTCAGCAACCGAGTTCTAGAATGTCGACAAGGTGCTACTAAGCCTGAGTCGACGCTACGAGCGCTCACTCTGGCTTTTTGCAGGAGTTACGGCCCAGGATACGAGGGCCAGCACCGCACATTCATCAAGCATTGTACAAGCCCACGATGGAAAGGGAAAGAGGGGGTGTCGAGACTCGATAGGGCAAAGATGATGTACGTTCTTCCCTACAGTTGCGTCTTCACTCTTGTGTTCCAACTTCCTGTGCATATGTTTGTGGTTCACGTTGCATCTTTGACCCATGGGGATCACCCTGAAAATAAGCAGTCAGTATCCTTATCTTGGAGTCAGTTTCGGAGACAGAACTCTGCAGGACACGCACCAGCGACCCAAAGGACCCATCAAGCCAAATTTACAACACATTTCTCAAGCTCCAGTATTGTGCTGATTGCTGCTAGCCTCGAGGGTAAGTAATAACACGTCGAACACGTAGAAAACGCGCACCCGAGTCGGCCAAAGGGAGCTGGTCTCGATCATGATGGGCGTCTTGAACCTAGTCTTATAGATAGATTGACACACATAAAATCTGGAAGAGAGCGTCAGTAAGAGATAGAACGATGAGTATAAAGATAAGCATGACAAAACAAGGATTATTATGGCTTTTTTCTGTGTTCTTAGTAGGTATAAATCTATGCTACGATTTTCTTAAATCATCCAAACCATCGGCTTCAGATCCTTTGAGATAAAATCAGCAGCCAAATCGGTAATTACACATTCAGTTCGCCCTGAATAACCATTTCTGCCAAGTCCAACACCTCATATAATCTTCATCCAGAGAACACGAAACGTTTGTTGTGGTTTCTGTTGCCTGGATCGAAGGCTGAGGAAGAAAAGGGAGTCAAGACCGAGAAACAACGCACAAGAGCATGGCCGCTTGAACTTGAGGAATCCGAGTTGTTGCAGTTTAATGTGGGCAAGCGATTCTTTGTTGAAGTCAGAGGCAGTCTAAGAATCAAGAGAACAATGACGTACCGGCCTTGTGTGAGTACTTGGTGATCCAAGAGCCCACGATCTCCCATTTGACTGCCCAACATCTCCTCTCATGTTGCATGAATTGTGTGTCCATGTTTCCTGATTGTCCAACCTTCACAAAACTCTTCCCATTGATTGTGCCAATGAGGAGGTAGAGGCTTGAGTCTGGTTTGTCGGCTGGCGTTGCCTGGCATCGACAACAATGGAGATATTGCTGATTGAAGGAAAGGTGTGCTAACAATTTGGCGGGCTTGCGAGCCATGACGATGATGAGAGCTAGAGGAGAAGGAGTGAATGTAAGGGTCACTTATTTTTCCCACAGACACACCCTCCGCCATCGTCATAACTCCTTTATCGCCCTGACGGATGCCAATACACACCCCATACGATGGAATCCGCGTTGCAGCAACTGGCGCTCAAAGGCACCGCCACTCGGAACTCGGCGCCTAATGGCCCAATTCGTCAACCAGATCATAATCTCCGCGTCCCTTTCCTCCAAACGACTCGTCCCATCCTCCGTATCCATTAAGCCGTCTAATCAGGCCACAATAGAAGTAGTCCGCGTTCCTCACACACGACATAGCATCTACCATTCCTCCGCCTTCATAGCAACTCACATTGCGCTACAACCCCATGATATCCGCGACCCTCCTCACGTCATTCAATCACCTTTCTCTGCAATACTGTACCTGTCAACATTATTCCGCGTTCCAAAGTCGTACGATTCCTCTTTCATCCCATCCGCGT
>JANHQD010000379.1:0-15136 GCA_024721195.1 Marasmius sp. AFHP31
TAATAGAAAGTCAGTTCAAGGTTACGAAAGGAAAGCAACGCCGTGCGCTCGCCGTTGAAACAGAATGACAGTCCAGGTGGGTAGGGATAGCAAGTAACAAATCAAGACGCACCACGAGCCCCATAACCGATGTCATTATTCCCCTCCGACTACCTCATATTATTGAGAGAGGAATCAAAGCCAATGCAGGCGGAAGTATGAGGACAAGGGAGGATGAGCATGCATCTGCGTCATCCCTTGATCGGCCGAAGGTTTGAAATTTAGGGTAGGTCGAATGCCTTCGGAAACTCAGGGCCGATTCGTTCCCCTTGACCCGTAACTGCCACTAGTGAATTCGACAATTCCACTGTCGTACCAAGCTTAGGCTTTGACCGCAACGGAAGTTCCGTCGATCCGAAGTCGAATCAAACCGTGGACCGATGTCATATTCAATAGGCTCAATGCTTAGCTCTGGGTTTCTCACTCAGTGTCTTACTGGTACCTGTGAGGCCACTCACCGTAAGTCAAACACATATGCGGCATGTTTGGTTTTCGCTGCCTCCCTTCGAATGTTTGCTACCCAGATCCATAGCTATAAGATCTAGATGACCGGATCGAATGTGCTGGCTTATTGCTTTCAGGACCGTTCTGTTCTTCCTCAATTCCTCCTCCTATCGGGACATTTAGATTCTTGACTACTTGTGGGCCTTAGCCTGTCGTGTGAAAAAGAGGTATCAGAGAAAATGAACTTCGTCATTATGCAAAGGATCTGTATTGCGCGCGCCAATGTCTGTTGGATTCCTCTCGTTCACATTAATTCATCAGACTGGCGTCCTTTAGCAAAGTTTTACGCTAATTTTTGACGCAGAAGGCTGCAAAACGGTCGCATTCACTGTGATTTGAACGGGACCTTCGAGTGAGTGCAAACTTACAGAAATTTAGACCAGCCTGTGCGGGAGTATATGGAGAATAGAACCGCCATCTCTTAAGATGTGTTAATGTGAGCTCTGCCCTTTCATTGTTTGTGAATGCAGATTGAATGATGAACACCCTAGTATGCGGGGCTGTACTATGCACGGGACGCCCAAGTACACCCTTTACCCAACGCAGTACGTGCTTTGCCAGCAATCTCCCCAGCTTCCTCATGCTCAAACGCTCACTTGTTCCCCGACGCGCAAAAAACAACAAGATCGAGGGTCTAACGCATCTGTAATCGAGTTCCCCACACAAGTAGAAACTATAAGGCTATGAGACGAGCAAATGTGGGTCGTTTGTTCGTGCACTACGAACGTCGAGGGGAGGTGGTGATGAGGTATCTCAAGGTCCAATGCGGGATTTGAACAAGTTTGCTAACGTTTTCTGATAGCCTGAACTGTCTCAAAATTGCCCGCTCCCCCGGTTTTCCCTTATGCGGCCCGAGAGAAGAAGTCGGCAGTTCGCCGCAACCGTAATAGCGGAGACGAAATCTAGAGTGTAGTGACGAGATGGCGCATTAGCTGATAAACAGCCTAATCTAAGCATGTTGGTCAAACTAAATCAGTGTCGTGGTGTGGCTCGTTGAATTGCAATCTCAGCACCTGAAGACGGTGTATTTTGCATACTTTCATGCCTACATGAAGCTATGCAAGCTGACAATGGTGACACGAATGGTCTTTATCCAGGATCTTTGCCCCATGCCACACGGAGTGCAACTCATTGTTGCCCAATCCAGAGGTGTGCGTGCTCACGGGCCACTATGACTCAATGACACTGGAGGGCCTCCTCAGTCATAAAAACGGCGGAGGCCTGGCAATCTGTGTACCGTGAACTATAAAATCGAGAACCATCTGCTATTTGCCACACCTTCATCATCCTTTCCCTTCTTATCACCACAACCAACAACCACAAAAGCTTCAGCGAGATAACCGACACGATGCTCACTTACAATACAAGATTTAACACCCGGCAGTCACCTGTTGTCGTTTTCAAGGACGACTATGTTATGTATTTGGACGGGAATGAGAACGGGAGCCCGAACTCGATGCCAACTTCTCATGGGAAATATTCAAAGTCACGAGAGGAGCGACTAGTCACTATGAAAGGGAATCCAGGTGAGTGTTTACTCCTGTATGATGATTAGATGGATGCCATGATGATCATGAATTGCTTTCTTTACAGAAGCACTACCGAAGACAACGCAGACCATAGGAGAGTTTAGTCCACTGTCATCAGTGCCACTGGATGTCCTATACATGGTGTGCGGCAGCGAATCCTCTCACTCCATCAAGGCTCACCCCCCCCCCCCAGATCTTCCGCTACCTGCTGCCTAAATCGTTAATCGCTCTCACCCATGTGGACACTGCCTTCCGAGCAACATTGCTATCCTCCGATTCGACCTTTATCTGGACCCACATACGCAAGTTGTGTAAAGCGCCAGAACCGTGGGAGGATATGGATGAGGTCGAGTGGGTGAGAATGATCCTTGGCGGTACGACGTGCCAGGTGAGTTTCTCTCCACTCCCCTCGTTGTGGCATGCATGATACCGATGGTTTTTTTGGGATTCAGGTTTGCGGAGAGGAGCCGGCAAGCATTGACTTCAATTTGATGCAGAGGATTTGCGCGGCGTGTGTTGAATCTAGGTACGTTGACAATCAATTTGTGACACATTTATGGAATAATCACCTTATACATAAATGTTGCAGGGCGGTCAGCTGGGCTTGGTTGAATCAAATTTGTCCCAACAAAGATTATGTGAGACAAGTCCTTGCTCTCGCTGGGCCGACTGAAGGCTCGTTTTGTTCAGACTTTAATTGTCCAATGTCTCTGATTGTGGGTTTCGAGATAGGTGGCAGTAAGCGGAACATTTTTTGCTACGATTACATGGACATTGTGCAGGTGATTGTATGTATGGAGGTTTGCAGGGGTTTGGATGAGCTGCAGGTGTATGTGAATAAATGCAAGACATATCTCAAGAGATGTGCTGCTGTAAGTTACACTTATTACTCTATGGATCTAGCTTGACTAGAGTTTCTTTATTTTTATTTTATTTTATTTCTTTTCAATCTAGCACGCTGAGTTGTGCTATAAATGGGTCGCTGATGACCAAATCCGACTACAAGAATATACTTGTTGCGCAAGAACAGAGAGACCCAAAGCTGACTTGAATGGGTCAACTCACTACTCACACTGGATGTGAGATAGCATATTGGCAGTGGAACTATTTACAGCTATTCCTGGAACTTAGGGCAGGAACAGGTTTTTTCCTGCGTGGGTGGTGAGGACTATTCTCGATTTCTGGAGTTCCTCATTCTCCAGTAAAGACCATGTTATTTAAACCGCTGGAACCAGAAAAATCAGGGCTATCTCATGGTATAATTTTTGTGTTGACCACTGCGGGAAGGTTGCCCAAGTATTAATATGCAACCCTTTCAGAAAAGATTCCCACGCTGCCCGAACTTTTCAGACCTTTGGGTTCTGGGGGCTGCAAAACATCTTCCTCGACGATACATAGTATAAAAATTATGGTGGCTTACAGCCCTGAATTTTCTGGATATGGTGATTCAAAAACCACATTGCCTGGTCCAAATTGGCAAGCCCTAAAAATCGAGTACTGTTCTTTCTCTCTCTCATGCGGGAAAAAAACTGTTCCCGCCCTAAGTTCCGGGAATAGCTGTAAGAAATATGCAAGGATTATCTTTTGAGAACTTTAGAAAACTAAAGATATTTTTGCTAGAAAAATATAAAAGGAATATGTTTGGCAACTAATCAATAAAATAACCATGACATTAGGTTTCATTTCCAAGCTGTCAAACATAATTCTTGCATATTTTCTCATAAAAATATTTTTGTTTCTCTAAAGTTCTCAAAAAGTAATCCTTGAATACTTGTAATATAATTCTATTACTGATATGCTATCTTGCATCCAGTGTCATCTATCACAACTCAGTGGGCCTATTACTGTTCATGACTCATTGTCTGTGACTCAGCAGCCTGACTCATAATTCTAGAACCATCCATCCCTGACTCCTTCCTGTCAACTCACATGTATACTTTATGACTCACTCTGACCTGTAACCCAGTATAAAAGACTCACCATGTACAGTACAATTCCTTAGCTTAACCACTTGGTCAACCCATAGTGAACACAGCAGAACAGACTTGATTGAGTGACTTGAGGGGCAACTGCGGTTGCCTTCCTGACATGAGTTGATCCCAGTTCTGAACTTCTGGGCATATTAGTGTTACCAACAGCTCGGCTCAAGCCACAGCTTGAGCTGAGCTGAGCCAAGCCAATCTGAGCCGCTCAGCTGGTTTAAGCTACCCAATTTTTTAACAAAAAAAAACGAGCACCTGCTAGTTAAAACTGGTAGTACTAGGGTTGGTTGTTGTGTACCCTATCCTGTGAGGCCGGGGTACAGGGTTACCCTGCTAATGGACGTTGTATGTGGAAGGGATAATCTATACACGAAAAGTGTGGGTGCAACTAACACTTCTATGAGTCCGGAGAATGCTAGAAATGTGTCAGCTTGACAAAGGTTATGCCCTGCTAAGGATAGACAGAACAATAGGTAATTCTGTCGGTTATAACTTGGAGACTGGTTGATCCAGTGGGAAAAGGTAAAGGAAAAGAAACAAGACGACAGTTCAAATATGATCTTTGACGGACAAAACACCTCTTGACGGGTGATATGACTAGACCTCTCGATGGATCTTATACAACAACAACGGACAACAAGACCACTCGATGGGCCAAACAATATGACAACAAAATGAGGACGACAGTACGACTTAGACAGTTCAAACAATCAACTATGTGATTCAACGACTTTTCTATTCTCGAAGGTTCATGGAACTTGTTACAGAAACTGGGCAATGCTCTAGATAGGATACAAAACTGCTTTAATGCTAATGCGTGTGGGCAGATGTTCCGAACTTTCCTACTAATGTGGGTAGTACTTGCTAAGGAACCTACATAATTACTATGTCCTTATATACCCGACCAACTAACTATCGTACCAATTAACTATTCTGCCTGTTTATTCTATGTTTCTGTAGGAATGTTGCTGGAAGAGGTAAAATCCTGCCCCGTCGGTCAATATTGCCTACAAATTTTAGACTGTCAGTCCTATTGATGGCATGCTCAGAGGATTATAGTTCCGTGAGCTCGTTCTGACTCAGCCCACTGGAAATATCCACACAATCCATACACTCTTATTGGTTCTAGCAATCTTCTTGCTCAGTCATCCTAGTTCTGTGGAACTACATGCTTCCAACTCTCCGTATCTCTCTTGTCCTACATTCCTTCCAACACACTCAAACCTATTCTCCTACTTGCTCAATGCCTACTCTACACTTCTGGGATAAAGCCCCCGATGGGCAATGGCCCATAGCCACACTAGTTCAGGAGTTCTACAAAGGTGTGTCATGATCAACAGTCTTCTTGTTCCTGAAAAGCTAATAGTCTAATTTCCATTTTGTAGAGATCTACCCTGCTCACCCCAACAGAGTAATGGCTGGTGACCTTCCCTATCATTGACTCTGGTGTTTAGCTATGCTCAGCTCTACCGTTATTTTGCCCAACGGTTTCATGGCATTGCTCCTTCAACACTTTATCCTTGCCAGACACACTTGCCTGGCAGCAGTTTTCTTCTTATCCCAGAGCGATCCTGCTCAGGCTTTCCTCTATGAACCAACTGCTCTTTCTGAAGAGTCCTACAGCAAACTTACTAGGATTACCCCCTTAGTCAAGAAGTATGTGTAGAGCCGGCATGACGCCTAGCGCAGTGGACTACTACATTACTACAACTACTACTTACCAGGAGAGTTGATAGAGAGTTAGAGGCGAGACGTAGAAGCTCAAGCACACTGTAGATTCACGTATGGAACTACCAGCTTATATACATGTGGAATGAATATAACTACCATAGAGAGATATCTAATAGAAATTGTACATATGGAGCATATAAAACAATGGAACAGTCACGAAGTACTGTCCTGCATAATCATACTGCAGGAGAAGTGAACCGGAACTGATTAACATCTAGGCCACAGATTCAACAGTATGCCCATAGTATAATGCGAGTAGGATTCCTTAGTACAGGTATGGCTCAACTGCCTGAATATTCTAAAGCCTGGTGTAGCAAAGTTTTCATAGACACTGTTGAAGAGCTGTTTGTACCTTTTACTGGTAGACACCACTTCTTTGATGTACTAGACTAGTTCTTAACGTGTAAAGCCTTCAATCTCCTTAAGACCCATCGGTCAAAAACTTAGTTCATCAATAAGATCCCTTACTCTTACTTCATACTGCTGGTGTAAAACTGCAACCATCGGTCTTCTTCATCCAGTACTTTCATCATACTATGGACGCTCCTCGTATCCTGTCTTGCTTTTGGACCGTCTATGAAGGTATGTCTTTATAGACTATTTATAGTCCTCTACTAATCTCTTCTTAAGAGATCCATCCTCCTTTCAAAAGGCTATTATCTGTCATGATTCCTCCTATTTTTCCCTAACAAGCACCCAAATCCACATTGAGCGCTAAACCATCAACTCGACTCACTTCGTTTCCCCAAACATCTGACTCATTTCCATGACTCAAATGGGCCAACTGTCCTAAAGTGCTAGACGCTAAGACTTTGGATACAAAAGCAACAGCGGCAGAAGTCGACTAGCAGAGACGACGACAGAGATGACAGAGATAGCAAGCAGAGAGCAAGAGCAGGTAAAGAACTGGTCCCAATGACAAGTTAGATATACAGGGTTTAAGTAGTCCTTGAACCACCTTAAGACGGGAAGGAATTACTTTTACACACACGACGTTAGGGCCGAAAAAAAAATTGCTCGCATCTAACTAATCTAATTACGCTTGTGATACACTACTTTTATTAGTCCTTTTGATCTTGTGCTGAAATGCTATGATTATTTTCTGGAGAGGTCCCAAAAGTCACGGAAAAGGACTCCTTGAACCAGTGTGACATTATGATATCAGTGCTGGAACGCCGCAACCTGAACCGGGCAACCCCAAAGTTGGAAGACGGTGTGCAGACGAGGCCGGTGATCGGGGAAGAATGTAATCGCCGCACCGACTGCACTTCCAGTTCTCTGATGGATTTGTCACGTCCTTGCCAGCCTTCAACTTATTCCACCATTTGCACACTGTCAAGCCGCTGCTACATACCAGGAAAGTACTTCATATTTTGAGGTAAGTAATACTTGGGGTGGCCCGCTAATGTTTTGGAAGCAGGTCGTCGATGACTCTCCTGACATTGATTTTGTTAGGCCGCAAGTCAGCCGCGTGCAAAAACTGCCAAATTTTGGTCATATTTTGGGCACCGTTGTTTTCCCTCTTGCTCAATGTACTTCAATATTTGATATGACATAGATTGAATGTATTATTACCTTCCCTGATACTCAGGACTGTGAATTAAGCACAAAGGAAAGTATCAGATGCAAGTGGTTCAAGGACTACTTAAAACCTGTATTGCAGGTAAGCAGAAACGGAATTAACTACTCACCTGGTCCCAATGACAAGAGGTCAAGATGAGGGACCAGGTGTAAACTGCCTAGCTTATATACTGGAATATGAGTCGCACAAGAAGAAAGAAAGATAATAGGGAACAAGGGAAGAACAATAGTAGTCCAGGCATGGAATAAGAATGAGTCTGGAACAAGTAACTGTTGTGTATAAAAGAACAAGGAGAACAAAGGAAACAATAGATAACATGGGTTGTGAAGACAATGTGAAAGAACAAGGATGAGGAAGGAAATGATGGGAATGATGAAGAGAGGGGAACCGGGTATCTGGTAGGCGTCAAAGTAACAAGTGGGCGTCAAAGTGACAAACAGGCGCTGAAAGGGGAATGGGTGCTAAGAAAGGAAAAGATAGGGGAAAAGCAGCACTTCATGACACGAACCATATTCCTCGACCCGGGAATAGTAGATGGATCCCTACCCCTCTCAATTCCATATGAACCATGGATGACATCCAAAAGAGATACTATCGAACAACCTTCCACACCAGGAACCCCTCCTGCTAGTCCATCTAAAATGTTGTCAACAAAGACAGAAACCTCGAAGGGGAAAGAACGGGCAGCACCCGGAGGAGAAGAACCACTGCACCCCGGTACCCCACCAGATGATCCGGGCAGGCCGGATGATGAACAAGGAAGCAACGATGGAAGGGGCAGCGATAGTTGGAGATCCACTAGCACCACACAAAAGGAACTACCGAACTTCAAGGAGAGAGGAAGGAAACCGGATGTCTTTACCGGAAAGAGGGAAGAGCTCGAAGACTTCCTGATTGAGTTCGGAAAATACCTCTGCCTCAATGAAGCCATCTATCCAAGCGAGTCCGAAAAAATCGATCTTTTTCTATTGTGTATTTGATTCCCAACAAAACTCCTACTTGACCATTTCAAATCATCACAGCAGACTTCATCACAGACCTCCCGATCTTGAAGATTACGACTGGGTGCTCGTAGTCATAGACCGCCTCACAAAGGCAGTCATTCTAGTTCCTTGCAACAAAATGATTGACAGCAATGGAACAGTGGAATTACTCTTACAACATGTTTGGAGACGATTTGGGTTGTGGGACAGGTTGAGCCGTAATACTGTGTGAAAAAAGCTCTGAGCGGGGCAAGTGAAGAGATGAGGTGAGAGTCCTCAGGGTTAACAAACCGCTGAGGATGTATGGTATTCATAGGTAGCTTATATACTGTACAAAGGTAGGTAAGGAATATGAGAGAAGGTAAAGGAAAGTACTATGCATGATGTATATAGGACTGTGCATGATGTATAGTAGGAGTAAGTACGATCATAGAGGTAAAGAGTTCGGAGCACTGGGCAAAGGGAATGATATCATACATATGACGGAAGCACAGTAGTCTAGTACACATTCTCAGGTGGCCATTCCGAGGTTGTGATACCAGAATATTAACTGGTTGATTTTAGACTGAGGACCCCAGTTTGCAGGAAAAGTTATGAGAGGCATATGGGCAAAATTAGGAATTGAGTCCGCACTTAGTACAGCATACCATCCGCAAACAGACGGAGAATCCTAACAGTACAACCAGGAACTGGAACAATTCCTTCAAGTCTACTGCGACTATCAACAAGACGACTGGGCCAAATTGCTCCCATACACTGAATTCTGTCATAATGCACGCTCACACTCTGTGACAAATCAATCACCCTTCGAAACCCTGCATGGATTCTTGCCCAAAATGTTTCCTTCACCAGAACCAATGTCCAAGGTTCCTGCAGTAGAAGACCACTTACAATTGATGGAAGAAATTCGTCAGGAGATACAGGCAAGCTTGAATATGGCAGCTGAAAGAATGCAACGCCAAAACGATGACTTGGTAAAAGAGGGACGGATATACCACAACAGGGACTTAGTAGCCCTAGATGGGAAGAACATAAAGAGTACGAGACCAAAAGCAAAACTATCAAACAAACGGCATGGTCCATTCAAAATCCTCGATGTGTTAGGACCAGTAACCTATCGGCTAAAACTCCCCAAGAAGTGGAGGATACACCCAGTGTTCCATGCTTTGCTACTAAAACACTACAAGGAGACAGACACTCATGGACCCAATTACCCTGTACAGCCACCTGAACTCCTACCCAAAGACACACAATACAAAGTGAAGGAGATATTAGATTCAAGAAAGCCAGGAGACTGACACATACCAATCGAATATTACATTTGATGGGCTGACTACCTAGAATCAAAAGACTCATGGGAGCCCAAATCAAATGTAGAAAATGCGAAAGAGGCAATTGCAGAGCTCTGTCAGAAGCATCCAACAGCCTACTGGGAGCCAGATAAGAGAAGGAGCCAACAAAATAAAGGTGTTCCAGGCAAAAACACGTCTTAGAGAGGGGGTACTATCATGATTCCTCCTATTTTCCCCTAACAAGCACCCAAATCCACATTGAGGGCTAAACCATCAACTCAACTCACCTTGTTTCCCCAAATGTCTGACTCAACTCCATGACTCAAACGGGCTGACTCATACTCATCTATCATGACTCAGCGGCCCGACTTACAATCCCAGAACCATCTATCTCTGACTCCTTCCTGCCAACTCGTATGGACACATTGATGACTCATTCTGACCTGCAACTTAGTATAAAAGACCTATCTTGTACAGTATGATTCTTTAGCTTAACCACTTGGTCAATCCATAGTGAACACAGCAGAACAGACTTGATTGAGTGACTTGAGGGGCAACTGCGGTTGCCTTCCTGACAACAGTGTCCTAAAGTGTGGATCACTATGACTTCAGATATAGAAATGGGGATGGCAGAAGTTTTCTAGCGGAGACAATGACAGAGACTCCCATCATAGATTTATGTTACGAATCGTGACATTCATTTTCCGAATATCCGAGCGCGCGCTAAATTCCGAATTGTGTCATGAGGACCTAGGGACCCTGCAAACTGTTGAGGAACACCGACAAACCGCCACTTAAACCACGCGTCGAGGTCACACGCAAGTGGCTGGTGTCCCTCAACTGTTAGACGCTCTCGGGGTCCCCAAAGTACTCCACTCCCAAGACAAAACCCCCCGGGACCCATTAATTTCCGAGGCCTTGTAATTTTTCCTTATTTCCTGTGTAGAAAGACCCCAGTGCTAACCATTTGAACCCCCAGACACCTTGTGAGGCTATACCAAAGGCTGCGGAACTGAAAGTCCAACGCACAGCCTAGTGGGGAAAATTGCCGCCGGTACTGGTTAAGTCCAGGGATTCTCCGAATCCCTAGGACATGTAGATATGCTGTGTACGTAGCTAGAAAATAGTATAAAAAGGCCTGAGGTTTCTCTCGAAACCTCAGCCTAGATATTTCGTTGTCTTCCCCCTTTGTTTTTGTGTCTTAAGTCTCCAGAGTTGAGCCTTAGCTCCTCCTGCTGTCCCTGCGCTTTTTCGAGTGTTTTAAAGCGATCCCCGAGATCTCCGAGCCATAGTTTTCGAGTACTTAAGTTCTCTCTTAAGTTCCCTCAAGTGATAGTAAGTGTTCTTTTGTTTATTAGTATACTATTAGTTGCTACAGAAGTAACTACTAGTGTCTAGTATATTCTTGTAATAGATATTTTGCATTCTCAGTCCCAACCGAGAACAATTGTGTTAGTTTCGTGTAACGTCGCGTAAGACTTAAAATCGCACTAGTTGCGTGCAGCGATTTGCGTAGACGGTCCATAACATAATATCTAGGCTGATAGATTGAGCCATTATGTCTGCAACAAGAACAAGAACACGTACCAGTGTTGTTGATGATGATAGCGAACGTTCTCGCTCTCCAGGACGAGCGACGTTCAGGAGTCCCCAGACTAGAAGGACACAGAGTCCTAGTAGTCACCCAGGGTTTCGAACACCTGGACGAAGATTGATAGATGATAGTGAGGAACAAAATGTGCACGCACCTTTCTCGGTGAACCAATTCCGTCCCTCAGACCCCCGTGATCCCCGTTCTCCCCGCAGTTCTCCACGCCCAAACCTCCCTTTTGGTTTCCCTGTTTCCCCTTCATTGTCTCGTCTCCCCTCAAGCCCTCCACTTCAAGATATAGTCAATCGACCAGAAACTCCTCCGCCGTCCTCGAGATTGGAAGACGAAGCCCCAAGGCCATTGCCTGGTCAAGAACAGCAAGGTCAGCGTCGTATCATTCAGGTTCAGACGGAGCCAGAAGAGACGTACCCTTCACCGTCTACGACAAATGGATCGACCCCGAGTCCCCCTGTAAGACGAACAGATGACGCTAGTGCATCTATGTCGTCCTCGACGAGGTCGTCAGTTCGACATTCGGTTCAAGAGAACATTGATGAACCACCTGTGGTGTTGCCGTCAACACCAGTACGACCAGGGCAACGTATAGTGCCTCTTTCCCCAACATCAATTCAAGCGATGTCAGGGGGTTCTCATCGAACGACGGGTAGAGAAAACGTACCTGTCTCGTCTGGAACGATACTCCATCCTGAAGTTGGTGTCTACTTCCCTAGCCCAACAAGACCGAGGAGAGACACGCCAATAGTAGGACCAAGAAATCGAGGAGATGGAGTGATGGGAGAATTAGAAGGGCATGTGGTTACGCTTCTCGAAAGAATGAGATGTCCCCTACGAGGATATTCTTTACGAGCGTACCTGGATATGTTTCAGAGATTTGTAGGCTCGGAAACAAGATTTTTACCTCCATATGTACGAGAGTTTTTTACAGCAAACCCTCGAAACTATGCAGATCTGGAAAACGTCGTTAGGTATGTGGGACACCCGATGATACAAAGAGAGCTTAGACGACTCACCGGTACTGGACCTCTTCGAGGTTTTGAAGTTATAATAGACCTACCCCCACAAATACGGTCTTTTAGTCGAAATACAACTGGTGAATTGGAATATACCTTGTACCCTCAAGGACAAGGTACGCTCGAAGAAGTGATCGACGCCATCGAAGAACGAGTCGACCACTTCATACTGGCCATGAATTGGCCAGTTCGTAGACAAGTAACGAATACCTACCTAGCGTTGTTCCAATCGTTCCTGGACATGCCGGAAGATAGTCTCCCGACCTACGCTCTTGAGTACTTGACGAATAGTGCAAATAGAGTAGACCTGAATTTCTTTATACATTACACACATAGGCCAGAAATTCAGAGGATACTACGAGACTTACCGGCGTATGACGAAATCGTGGAAGTCGACAATAGCGTATTTAATACGCGTCCACGATCGCCTACCCCCGAACCAATAGGTAACGCGGGGAATACTTGGGACGCCCATTACGACCGAATCCGAAGACGCTATTTGTTGGGCCAAATCAATCGTTCGGAGTATTTGGAAGAAATGAGAACGTCAGCTGCAAATTTCGATGACAGAACTGCATCTGAAAGGATTCGCTTACCGTTTCCTGAGTCTGAAGAATTGGTTAATGGTGAGTACGTTCCAACTCGCCCTAATAACCCTGTTCTTCGCTCAACCACGACGGATTCTGAACCCAGCCCTGTTGTCTTTGAGGCAAGTCCTCGACGCTCGGAGTCAGTCCGACCACCGACCCTGAGGAGTCAAAGACATCGTTCGATTAACGAACGATATCAGGAGCCAGAATTTCTGAGCTCACATCGACAAGAGTCGAATTTATCGAACTCTCGTCGTTTTCGACCCTCTTCCCGCTATCCCAACCCTATCGATCTATCCGATTTCGACTCCAGTGACGAAGAATTCCCGATGAGATCGACACCTCAGTCTGTTGCACGACATCGAGGCGTTAGGTTTGCAGCAAGTCCCGAATACCGTGAAGTAACTCCAGCTGCCAGTTCATCACGACGAGCTGGAGACGTTTGTGCTGCGGGTTACCGACACACTCCATTCAGAGGAGAAGTCTCCTCGTCATCATCGGAGGATGAAAGTAATAAAGAAGGTAAGAAAAAAGGTAAGGAGAAAGAAAACACTAACGCACCTAATACCCTCGGAATTCCTACCAATGAACATTCTTCTAATATAGGTCGTATGGAATTCTTTGAGGAGAACAGCGAAGGAAAGGTAAGGAGAATCCTGGTGGTTGATGATGAAGGGAGTAGAGCAGAGGAAACGACCTCAGAAACTGCTCAAACGCCGAGGTCAGAGCGTGCGAAAAAATTTCCTGCGCTGGAATCTGACTTGGGCGTCCCGGATACCCCGCCCCGCCAAGCCGCACAGCCACCCGCAACCTCTTCTTCTGCAACTCCCAACACGCTTGGACCTCCTTCTTTCGATCGTGATCCTCCTCCGCATCTAGCCTCTACACCAACAACTTCAAGATCAAGAAATCAAGGTTCTCGTAGGATCGAGGGAGATGATAGAGAAGAAAGCGAGGAAAGAATGAAAAAATGGGAAGAGAAAGGGAAGTGGAAGGAAGGTACGCCGCCGACACCTCCCCCCACTTCCTCGCTTACCGGTTTGAGCTGGAGAAGTCGCTCTCACAGCTCAGCTCGAGGTGATGCCCCTCAGAGGGCTTTTCTTCAGGCTCGAAATTTTCGACAGGCAATGGCGGCAGCGAATGACTCGGTGAACCAGGCAGAACCAACAACCCCAGTTCCTTCCCTTTCAACTACCCCTGCATCGTCAATACCTAGAGAAGATCCGGGCGCTGACGATGCTGCAAGTTACGGGGATACGACTCGAAGGACGGGCCATAGAAGATCAGGCCGTTCATTTTCTTCCGAGGTTGTTGGTTCATACCACAGTGAACCGAATCATTCGGTACCGGTGGTGAACTTGTCCCTTCACAGATAGACGAGCTAACACCGGCGCCCTACCGGAAAACTTGGAGAGGGTATTCTGTAGACTCTTAGAAGATTAAATCCAAAGAGTCCGAAAGAAAATATGCAGAGGAGCGGCCTACGGGGATGCTAAAGGTTGGATGAGCGGACGACGGGAATTGCCGAGGAAGACTCTCGGCTAATTTTAGTTCGTCGGACCAAGCTGTCCGTCTGAGTCACCTCGGAAGAAGCACAGAACAATGAGATTGCCTTCAGCCACAATTTGATGGGAATACAGAGAAGCTGAACTTACCTAAATTAGGAAAGGAAGCGCCCTACAAGATGGACTGGGGACAGTCCTTCATTTGTTTGGGGGAGATATGGCGCTTTAAACATATACGCAGTAAAAAAAGCATACATTTTAAAGCTAAGAGAGTACAAAACGCACCGGCGGGAGTCGAACTTAGGACTTAATAAGTACAAGTTTGACCGACGGTATAACCAGTTCACTAGGAGGGCTTGAGAGAAGAGACTTAGACGTGGTAAAACATGCCCGACGGCCTATCTTGAGTTAACATGCCTAGCAACGATAATAAGAATTGACCGAAGGGTACACAACGTCTATCTAGTATAGGGAACGCTACTTAGAAGGATTCGTTGCTAAAGTTAATAGAAGCATCGTAAGGACTAAGTTCGAGACCTGACATATTAGGGCTACTAGCTGCCTCCGACGGCGGTGAAGTATAAGGTCTAGTCATACGCTCAATAGCGTCGGCGGGATTAAAGAAGAACATCCGGACTGGAACTGCTTCACGAGGAGTAAGCACGGGAATGGCGTTGAATACAGCATCCACCCAAGCTCTTGGAGCACCAGGAATAAGAGCAGTAGAAACGGAAAGGACTCCAATCTCTGCGATGGCCTGAGCATATGGTCCTATCT
>JANHQD010000382.1:0-13414 GCA_024721195.1 Marasmius sp. AFHP31
GTGTGGGCGGGCCCTCGAGACTCATTTGCATGTGTTGTTTCGTTGCCCACAGGCAACACGTTCAGGGCCCATCAGATATCTGGGGGACCTTGTTAACTTCCTTGAGGCCAACCCGAGTGTGTTCGCGATGAGGAACCAGCTCCCTAGAGCTGGTGTGGGATGAGCAACGCTGGCCTGGATTAGGTGCTCGGCAGACCCTTCGGGGTGGCGCAGGACTTGCAGCCGGGCATAGGCCGCGGGTTGTTAAAGGGCCGTAGCGCTAGGGTGCACCAGGTCGGTGGAGCTGCCTTATTTGCCCACATGCGCTTGGCGCAGTGGGTTCGTTCTGCGCGCCGGCTTCGGGCGGCGGGCCTACATATTGTAGTGGAAGGAGAACTCTGGTGCTGTTTTAATATGGGCGTGACGCGCATGTATGTAGATAGTACTGGGTCCGGACTGCGATCGGGCACCGGAATATAAATGGTAGATTCAAAAAAAAAAAAAAAAAAGGAAAAAAAAAAAGCATACAAACCAAGTGCTTAGAATTTAACCATGATCTTCTTGTGTGCTTACGATTCTGTCTCCCCAGGCCGATAGTCTACCCTTGGACTTTGAGAAATTTGATTTTCCAGGTGTATAGTTGCTGCAAAGTCAGACTGCTGGCTGAGCCAGGCCTGATCACTGAAATTTTCAACCTCCATGACCAACGCATAGTCGAAGGTCCTCCAGGCCTGTGACACGAGAGGTGCAAGGTATCAGGATTGGCAGGGCAAGAAGCAGAAAGCCAAAAAAGTGGGTTCTACATCTTCACAGACTGCAATAGGTACCACGCATGCCCAATAGAGTAGCCGTTTATACGCTGCAGATAGCTTGCGCGTAGAATTCCCAAGCATCCTGATCGCCTGGATGGTGGTGAGGGCCTTGGTAGAATCAAACCGGATGTGCTCTTCAAACAAAAGCTTCTGGTCAAAATAAAATCCCAGGTAACGCCATGTTACCTTGGGCGTTAATGGTTTATCGCCCGTGAAAGGCTCATACCCCAAGTCAATGGATGGCAGGACCTCGTCCGCCACCTGGGAAAAGTGGAAGGCCTCGGTCTTCCCATGCTCCAATACAAGTCCCGCCCTCTGAAAGAGCCCGTGGAGTAACCCATAGGCCTTCACCAAGGTGCGGCAGTTATTGTCAAGCGAAGAGGACTGTGCTTGCACAGCCCCGTCATCTACATAAGACAGAAGGGTGGTGTCAAGACCCTCCCTCCTGGCCCGGATTTCATAGGCCATCATAATGGGCGCAATGTACAGTACTGACAGGACTGGGGACAGCGCTGAGCCTTGCCCCACTCCTACATCCGCCTCTCGGAGACCCGATTCGAACTGCCCCATTTATATTTGGTGCGCCGCCCTACCAGGTACAACTCAAAGAAGCCCCTCAGTGAAGCGAGGGCCAGGAGGGATGGTCTTGACACCACTCTCTTGTCTTACGTGGATGATGGGACTGTGCAAGCACAGTCCCCCTCACTCGACAATAACTGCCGGACCTTGGTGAAAGCTTATGGGTTGCTCCATGGGCTTTTCCAAGGGGCAGGGCTTGTTCTTGAACATGGGAAGACGGAAGCCTTCCATTTTTCACGGGTGGCGGACGAGGTCCTGCCATCCATTGATCTGGGGTATGAACTGTTCACGGGTGCTACCCCACTGACGCCTAAGGCAATATGGCGATACCTTGGGTTCTACTTTGACCGGAAACTCCTATTTCAGGAGCACGTCCGGTTCTACTCTACCAAGGCCCTCACCACCGTCCAGGCGATGAGGATGCTTGGAAATTCTACGCGCGGGCTTTCCGCAGCGCACAAACAGCTACTGTACCGGGCATGCGTGGTTCCTATTGCCACGTAGGGTTTCCGGATGTGGTTCTATAATGGGGCTCGGTGCAAGGGTGTACTGAAGTCTCTCCGGTCGGTGCAGCGCAGAGCTGCATTATGGATTTGCGGTGCGTTTCGTACCTCCCCCACAGGCGGGATTGAGGCCCTTGCAGGCCTGATCCCCGTGGATCTTCACCTCCGGAAGATGGCCAAGCGGGCCGCTCTCAGAGGCTCCACCCTCACAGGCACACACCCTCTCCGGGCGCTGTTCCCATCGGGGTTATCCCAACGGGCAGATCGCCACCCACTCTCCATGACTTCTAGGCCTCATTCACGGGCTAAGAAGATTGTGGGCCCTATACCGGATATGGTAGCTACCATGCCCGAAGTTACGGAGTGGTTCGACCTAGTCGATGGGTTGGCCACTCCTGGAAACCAGATTCGGGATTTCTTCCCAGACCGGATCTGTTTCGACAAGTCCCCCAGGGCCTTGAATCAAGAGGCTGAAGGGGAAAGTCACTCTGATTACCTGGATCGCCTCCTATTGGAGTGCGAATGGGACCCAGAGGGGATTGTGGTGGCAACAGATGCCTCCGTTCCCCCTTCAGCGCGGCACCAGTCGGTGGCCGGATTTGAGGCCTATGTAGGCGGGGAGAGAGTCTTTGGCTCTCGCTTTGCCTCGGGGCGCGTCTTAGCTCCATGTGCGGAGCTTGTAGCGATATGTTTTGCGGTGACCCGGGTCACTTCCAGGGCTGAGCCGTACAAGCGCATCACTGTCTTTACAGACTCCATAGCTGCGGCTGAGAGAGCTGTAGATCCGTCTTTGCACTCAGGCCAGGCCCATTCCTTGGCAGTGTGCAAGGCGTTGAATGAGTGGCTCCTTGGAGACGATGATCGTGAGATCAAATTTGTTGAGGTCCCCTCGAGTGCCAAGTGGTCAGTGCACCACTCGGCCCACTCGTTTGTACGAGGCCTGCCCCCTGTCGGGGCGGGCAGGGCACCACAGACATCCCTTGATTACCTTCGTAAGAAGGCTACGGACGCTTGCCAGGACGCGTGGGTGACGCGCTTCCAGGAGGCAAAGTACAAGGGCGGACAGTTCTTGGAACTGAACAACCTTAAGGGTAAACCCCTCCAGCCTAAGTACACCAATGGGGGTACATGGCTCCCGCATATTGGTCGCACCAACTCCCTGACATCCAGGGTGATCAGGTGCATCACAAATCACGCTCCAGTAGGAGAGTACTATTGCAGGTTCCACATTCCGGAATCTGAAGACTGCAGGTGTGAGCGGGCCCTCGAGACTCGCCTGCACGTATTGTTCCGCTGCCCACAGGCAACGCGTACGGGGCCCATCAGATACCTGGGGGACCTTGTTGACTTCCTTGATGCCAACCCAGGAACGTTTGCAATGAGGAACCAGCTCCCTAGAGCTGGAGTGGGATGAGCAACGCTGGCCTGGATTAGGTGCTCAGCAGACCCTTAGGGGTGGCGCGGGACTTGCAGCCAGGCATAGGCCGCGGGTCGGTAAAGGGCTGTAGCGCTAGGGTGTACCAGGTCGGGGGAGCTGCCTTACTTGCCCACAGGTGCTTGGCGCAGTGGGTTTGTTCTGCCTGCTGGCTTCGGGCGGCGGGCCTATATAACGTAGTGGAAGGGGAACTCTGGTGCTGTTTTAATATGGGCGTGTCACGCATGTATGTAGATAGTACTGGGTCCGGACTGCGATCAGGCACCGGAATAGAAATGGTAGATTCAAAAAAAAAAAAAAAAAAAAAGAAGCCCCTCAGTGATGCTGGGAACCCCTGAAACTCAAGGAACTTAAGAAGTGCCTCATGGTTAAGGGAAGGGAAGAACTGCGCGATGTCAAAGGCCACCACGCTCGTCTTCCACCTCCTGTTTCACCCCTCATGGACGAGATGGGTGAGGTAGGCGCCTGCGTCCTCAGTGGAGCGTTGGCAGATCCCCCCGAATTGATTCGGAAGGACAAGGTTGTATCTGACCATGTCAAATTGAAGACGGTTGGATATCATCTTCTTGATAAGTTTGCCCATAGTTTTGAGCAGTACTATAGGCCTAAAAGACTTAGGCATACTATAGGAGTCCTTCTCCGGCTTCGGAATCACCACTGTGGTAGACTCTTTAAAGTGACCAAGCCAATGGCCCAACTCAATGCACGCATCAGCCACGCGAAAGCCTTTGTGCTCGCCTCCTGACCGCACACTGACTTTAGTGCCCTCCAAGTAATATGGTCAGGCCCTGGAGAAGAGCAGTTTGAACACGGACGCAAAGCGTCCTGTAGTTCTAGCCTGCTGAACTGGTTCCATCCCCTTTCAGGGAACGGATCTAAGTCTGACAGGAAGGACAAATCAGTCTCCCTCCCCGCCACTGAGTTGTAGGTCCCGTGGAGCGTGTCCCACAGATCCTCAAGCGATGCACACGGGCGATCCCTATAAGAGATTGCCTCCATAGGCGGAAGTTTCCTCTGCTGGATCCACAACATCAAGTCCCATGGTCTGGCATTGGTAACAGCAATCTCCCCGATTTTACTATTGAAGGAAACACATTTGGCAGCCCAAGTGGCCACCCTGAATTCCCCCCACAACTCGCGCGAGGGCTCATCCGGGTATGAGGAGAGCGCTCTGTCGCACTCCACTGTCCACCAGGGTTTTGATCTTCCCCCCAACTTTGAGACCTTGGACAGCTCACCCCAGAGAGTGAGATTTGATTGCCGAACGTGGACACTGCAGTGTCCAGTTGCTCGATCATCCCAAGTGGGGCTCCCCCAAGGAGCTCCAACACTAGGCCGACCCCCACAATAAAGTCAGCCTCCTCGTCACTCCCTCTCGGGATCTGGCGGCTCTCAATGAGGGGGGGGGGGCGGCCCCCCTCTATTTCCGTGGGTATCAGTCCATGGTCCGATGGTCCGCGAAGTTCCGGTCTCCTCTGACACGGGGTACACAGGACCTCGTCTGAGGGGACAAACACTAAATCCAGCACAGAATCCCGATTACCAGGAGTGTGCGAGATGTAGGTCGGACCCAGGTTCTCAACTCCCAGGTATTCCAATCCGAGGGTGGCTGCCAAAGCGGTCAATTCCCCGGCCCGCCCTTGCAACCCTGTTCCTGGGTCCCAAGTGGGCGAGTGACAGTTAAAATCCCCTCCCATATAAGAGAGTCCGGGATCTGATTAGATGCCCCTGTCATAAGACGGATGGCAGTGCCCTCAGAGTCTGAGTAGATATTCGCAAAATGGAGGTCTTGTCCTTCCCCATGGAGTGTGAGCAGGAGGACATCTCTGTGGTCTAGGATATCCGACCTGTTAGAAGAACGCCAGCCGCTCATACGTTTTGAAACGTATATGGCGACTCGTGGTCTCTGGTCATCCTGAGTGCGATGGCGAACCATGCAATCCCACTCGGGGTGTATCAGCATACCTATCACCGGGTCCCCTTCCGGGTCCCTTGCCGACGGTGCACGTCTAATCATACTCCAGGGGGGTTCCTGGATAAAACAACAAGTCGAATCGTCCATTCAACCCCTCCAATATAACATCCAAATACATATGATGCTTTGCTACGTTAAAACTGAGTACCCTAATCTTGTCGGCGTCCCGCATTAATCTACGGGGCGGAGGTTAGGGGACGTCTTCCGGGCATTACGAACAGCGCGCATCTCGGCATACTTAGCATCGATCCATTCCCGATCGAAGCGGTGTCTCCAGAAGGGGCACTTCCACTCAAAGGCGGAGTGGTCTCCCCGACAATTCGCACAAGCGGACCTGTGTGGACACAGGTCACCTGCAGGGGTGGGGGGAATTGGAGGCGTAGCCTTCAAGTTCCCTTTGCAACACCCTGCTGAGGAGCAATGCTCCTCAGCCAGGTGAGGCTCCAAGCATTTCGGGCACCTCAACCAAGGTGCCCGGCATGAGTTAGCCAAGTGTCCCCACCTGCAGCATTGCTGGCAGATGGGGGTACCCGGGTTAGAAGCAGCAGCCCTAATGTAGCAGGACCGCCCAAAGATGTGAAGCTGCCTGTCAATGAGGCGCTTTGCCCTAGTACCCGTCTGGGAATCGAATACATTAAAATAGACCATGACCAACCTGTACTTGAGAGGCCGAAAAAGAAGAAAAGGAAGCCTGAAGGTGTGTAATATACTTTCCTTACTGTGTTTTACAGCTTTGACCTGTTGCTTTTAGAGCCTCCCCTACCGCAATCTTCACGGGGTAAATGCCAAAAGAAAGATATGTGGAAAATTAAAGAACAATCAGCAGTGCAAACCCAAGGCACGCGGAAGCATGCTGCTGCACCACCATTGCGGAAGAAGGCAGCTAAACATAAAAGAAAGGCAATTGAGGCCGTAGACTCATCTTCAGATGAGTCAGGGGTTGGTGTTGCTGAACAGAGTGGTAGTGATAGCAAGGAATCAGGGGATGAGCTGGATGGGTATGAGAGAATGAGGGAAGACATTACCACAGAATGAAATGTGAGCACAGTATCATGCTTTCACAGCTACGGTGATAACCTTTTGTCAGGTTGGCCGAAAACATCATCACAGGGGCCATAACCCACAGACGTTGATGTAAGGGCATTCTTCGTTGCTGGCACATGTAAAAACCAGCAGGATGTTGAAGAGAAGGGTCATTGGTGCTTGGTCTGCCGCAACGTCCTTCACAGGCCCAAAATGGAGGCTAGGTTTAAGGGTAATGCATCTAGTCTGCAAAAGCATGTGACCAGGTTCGCTTTTTGTTCACTTTTGCTGTTTTAACACTGTACTGACTCATAACAGGAGATGGGATACACACGGGGCGATCTATTTTGCGAAATGCAAGGAGATTGATGTCCAGCCCCACCACCATGTGATGCCTGCTGCAAGTAGCGATGTGGAAGGTGAGACAGGCATACAGACAAAGCTAACATCTTTTGTTGTACCTGCCCCAACCTGAACAAAGGAAGGGCTTATTGAGCATATTCTTGAGCTAGTTGTTGAGAAAGACTGTGTGGGTCTCTTGTATATTGTTACTATGTTCCTACCCATCAATGACATTGACTAGGCCTTTGCGATTGTTGATAAGCTATCCTTCCAGGCCCTTCTCGCTATCACTCCTCTATCATCACCATTATTCTACCGTGGTGGCGACTGATGCCTACGTCCCCTCCTCAACACGGCACCAATCAGTGGCCGGATTCAAGGCCTATGTGGGCAGGGAGCGAGTCTTTGGCTCTCGCTTTGCCTCAAGGCGCAACTTAGCTCCATATGCGGAGCTTGTTGCAATTCACTTTGCAGTGGTCCGGGTTGTTTCTGGGTCTGAGCCGTATAAGTGCATCACAGTATTCACAGACTCCATAGCCTCGGCTGCACGAGCTGTGGACCCGCCGTTACATTCAGGTCAGGCTCACTCCCTGGCCATGTGTAAGGCGTTGCATGAGTGGTTTCTTGGCGACGATGATCGAGAGATCAAGTTTGTCGAAGTCCCCTTGAGTGCCAAGTGGTCAGTGCATCACTCGGCCCACCTGTTTGTGCGAGGCCTGCCCCTGGTCGGGGTCGGCAAAGCACCACAGACATTGTTGGACTACCTCCGCAAGAGGGCCACAGACGCGTGTCAGAACGCATGGGTGACGCGCTTCCAAGACACAAAGTATAAAAGCAGGCAGTTCTTGGAACTGAACGACCTTAAGGGTAAACCCCTTCATCCCAAGTACACTGGAGGGGTACTTGGCTCCCGCATATCAGTCGCACCAACTCCCTTACTTCCAGGGTGATCAGGTGTATCACAAATCACACCCCCGTTGGGGAGTATTATCGCAGGTTCCATATCCCGGAATCTGAAGATTGCAGGTGCGGGTGCGCTCTTGAGATGCGCTTGCATGTATTATTCCAATGCCCACAGGCAATGCGTACGGGGCCCATCAGATATCTGGGGGACCTTGTTAACTTCCTCAATGCAAACCCGGGAGTGTTCCCAATGAGGAACCAGCTCCCCAGAGCTGGTGTGGGATGAGCAATGTCGGCCTGGAGTAGGCGCTTGGCAGACCCCTTAGGGGTGGCACGGGACTTGTAGCCAGGCATAGGCCGCGGGTTGGTAAAGGGCCATAACGCTAGGGTGTGTCACGTCGGTGAAACTGCCCATTTGCCCACAAGCACTCCACGCAGTGGGATTGCTCTGCCTGCTGGCTTCGGGCGGCGGGCCTGTATAACGTAGCGGAATGGGAATTCTAGTACTGTTTTTTCATGGGTGTGACGCGCATGTATGTTGATAGTGCTGGGTCCGGACTGCGATCAAGCACCAGAATATCAATGGTAGATTCAAAAAAAAAAAAAAAAAAAAACCATCATTCTACCATTACATCTGCTATTACCAGCCAATTGGTTATGATGGACCAACAAAGGCTATTATTTTAGGAAGTCTGTGCCAAAAGACTGAAGATTAGCTCCCATGGCATTTGTATTTGTATTTGATTTAACTACTCAATTCAAATCCCAGAACTCAAAAGTATTTTAAGTAGGTTTCATCCCTCTTGCAAGTTGGGAAGACAGGATAGTCAGTGTCAATCCAAGCCTGCAAAGCACCAGGTATACAAGCAGTTGCCCTAAGGGAACCAATATGAGCAATTTCTTTCATGAGTCTAGGTATGAGACACAGGGTACATGGCATTGTCCCCCCACACGGGGGTGCCACTGAAATATGTTC
The DNA here is from genome assembly GCA_024721195.1 of Marasmius sp. AFHP31. Taxonomy (NCBI): domain Eukaryota; kingdom Fungi; phylum Basidiomycota; class Agaricomycetes; order Agaricales; family Marasmiaceae; genus Marasmius; species Marasmius sp. AFHP31. The sequence goes on from JANHQD010000382.1 coordinate 8,528, forward strand.
TGCAAGGCCTATTTAATGCTAAGCTACCCACCAGCCTTTTTGTATTGTAGGAATATAGTATACTGACCAATGTAGTGTCTGCCTTCTCAACAAGATTGCAGGTCATGCCAGTCAACTCACACAGAAAAAGATAGTGCACATGTGTTAGCCCTGAGACCATAAATATATGCCCTGCAAATCTCTCTCACCATGGCCAAAGCTCACCTTTATAGCAATAGAACTTTTGGAGCTCCCCACCAGCCCACACAGGATGGGAGTATCACAAGGCAGGTCTTAAGCCTAACACACATCATTTGAACAAATCATGTTTTTTGGTGACCTTGGCCAATCTCTATTGGTGGTCTGGGAAAACCAGGTAGTTTCCAAATGCTCCACTGTCAATTAAAGGATCTACACTCTCCGCTGAATCGATGCCAGGTTTAGTTTCTGCGCAATAGGAAAGGAGTGGTAATCTATTCACCTTCAACGACAGGAGGAGCGTAGGCAGAGTCAGCTCCATCATCTCTACACATAGATCTCAGGATCCATCCTATATCATCCATCAGTCTGCTGTGGGAGGAAGTGGGGGGTTGAGGGTGCAATTCACCTTCTGAGGTCTAAACGAGTTCCATATCAGTGTCACCATTGACAATGGTGTGGGTCAGGGAAGGTGCTATGTTATTTGCAAGTTCAGTAAGTGCAAAAAAGATAAAGCAGACAATGTCCTCACATCCTAGTTCATTGTAATCCCAATCAGATTCCCCTGGAGACCCATTAGCAGGACCATTGGTATTGGTTACGGACATTCTTGCAAGCTGGGACTCGGGATCCGATGTGGCCACCAGCATCTATGTGAGGGGTGGCTTTCAAGTAGTTTGGCCCACTGATCAGTGCCTGGAGCAGTGCTGTAGGCCACCTGTAAAATGTCAGTAAATATTCATCGCTATTGTAATGGTTTATTCAACTGATGCTTTTCTGAGGTGCAATCCCTCTGGATGACCTTGGAGCATGACTCTGGAAAGGCTGGTTTATATTGTGCTAGCACCACGAGGGAAGTAGCAGAAGGAGGTCAGCAGGATAGCCTTTCGATTGATTGACATGTACGCGTAATGAAACTTGCAAGTAATTGCGATTCGGCAGATATTGCTGGGAGTCGACAGAACAGGAGATGTGTGACCATCTTGGACTGAAGGAACAAGGCAAAATAAGCCTCTTGATTTCCAGTGCAGAGTTTGTTGAGTTGTTTAGCACAATGAGAGAGACCATCAGCCGGATGATAGCCTTTTTGAAAGGAGGATGGATCTCTTAAGAAGAGATTAGTAGAGGAGTATAGATAGTCTATAGGGACATACCTTCATAGACAGTTCGAAAACTGGACCGCCTCCTATTGGGGTGCGGATGGGACCCGGAGGGGATTGTGGTGGCTACGGATGCCTCCGTCCCCCCTTCAACACGGCACCAGTCGGTGGCTGGATTTGAGGCCTATGTGGGTGGAGAGAGGGCCTTTGGCTCTCGCTTTGCCTCGGGGCGTGTTTTAGCTCCATGTGCGGAGCTTGTGGCGATACGATTTGCAGTGACCCGGGTCATTTCCGGGGCTGAGCCGTACAAGCGCATCACTGTCTTTACAGATCCCATAGCTGCGGCTGAGAGAGCTGTAGATCCGTCCTTACACTCAGGCCAGGCCCACTCTCTGGCAGTGTGCAAGGCGTTGAATGAGTGGCTCCTTGAAGACGATGATCGAGAGATCAAGTTCGTTGAGGTCCCCTCTAGTGCCAAGTGGTCAGTGCACTACTCGGCCCACCTGTTTGTGCGAGGCCTGCCCCTTATTGGGGCGGGGAGTGCACCAGACATCCCTTGATTTGTTACGAATTGCCCCACTGTTCCCCCTGCTTCCTTGGTCCCCGGACTATTATCCTTGACTTCCCTTTGATTCCACTTCATTCCATGTCCCCAGTATCGCATTATGGCTTCCTTGATGTTCCCGGCCACTCCGGATCATTCCATACCTTGGGTTCATCATTCCATCTGATTTCCATCATGATATTACTGTACTTGACATCCCTTGATTGTTCCATCAGTTTCTACCTGACTCCTTTGATATTCCTTGATGTTCTACAATGTTCTTTCATTATTCCTTATTAGGATTCGTTCCCATGACTCAGTATGCTGTACCTTGACATATATACTCATGGACACCCGTAGATAGATTCGCTAGTCTGACAACTTCGTCTCACATTGCTTGTACCCAGCATGTACTGTGTAGCAAGTGTCTTACTCATTATCCATTGATTCTACTTCAACTCCCTGACCTAGAAGATGGCCTGAGGGGCACCAGACTTAGTCCAGTTCTTGACAGACATCCCTTGATTACCTTCATAAGAAGGCTACGGACGCATGCCAGGACGCGTGGGTGACGCGCTTCCAGGAGGCAAAGTACAAGGGCGGACAGTTCTTGGAACTGAACGACCTTAAGGGTAAACCCCTTCAGCCCAAGTACACCAGTGGGGGTACATGGTTGCCACATATTGGTCGCACCAATTCCCTCACATCGAGGGTGATCAGGTGCATCACAAATCACGCTCCGGTAGGAGAGTACTATTGCAGGTTCCATATTTCGGAATCTGAAGAGTGCAGGTGTGGGCGGGCCCTCGAGACTCGCTTGCATGTGTTATTCCGCTGCCCACAGGCAGCACGTACGGGGCCCATCAGATATCTGGGGACCTTGTTAACTTCCTCAACGCCAACCCAGGGGTGTTTGCGATGAGGAACCAGCTCCCTAGAGCTGGAGTGGGATGAGCAACGTTGGCCTGGATTAGGTGCTCAGCAGACCCTTTGGGGTGGTGCGGGACTTGCAGCCGGGCATAGGCCGCGGGTTGTTAAAGGGCTGTAGCGCTAGGGTGTACCAGGTCGGCGGAGCTGCCTTATTTGCCCACAGGCGCGTGGCGCGGTGGGTTCGTTCTGCCTGCTAGCTTCGGGTGGCGGGCCTATATAACGTAGTGGAGGGGGAACTCTAGTGCTGTTTTAATATGGGCGTGACGCGCATGTATATAGATAGTGCTGGGTCCGGACTGCGATCGGGCACTGGAATAGAAATGGTAGATTCAAAAAAAAAAAAAAAAAAAAAGACAGTTCGAAAACAAAAGAGTATATGAGAAGCATCCATATTATGATGAAAGTACTGGACTAAGAAGACTGACGGTTAAAATTTTACACTGGCGGTATGACGTCAGGGCAAAGATCTTATCGATGGACTGAGACTTTGACCGAGGGGTCTTCATGAGATTGAAGGCTCTATACGTTGAGAACTAGTCTAGTACATCGAAGAAGTGATGTCTACCAGTAAAGGGTACAAAGGGCTCTTCAACAGTGTCTATGAAAACTTTACCTCTTTGGGCAACATTCCTACTGAAACATAGATTAAACAGGCAGAATAGATAATTGGTATGATAGTTAGTTGGACGAGTATATAAGGACATAGAAATGATGTAGGTTCCTTAGCGGAGAAAGTAGCCCCAATGACAAGTTAGATATGTTGCAGGTAAAGGGAGAAACAGAATTGACTGCTCACCTGGTCCCAACAACAAGAGGTCAAGATTAGTGACCAGGTGTAAACTACCTAGCATATATACTGGAATATGAGTCGCACGAGAATAAAGAAAGATAATTTTTTTTTTTTGAATCTACCATTTATATCCCGGTGCCGAATCGCAGTCCGGGCCCAGTACTATCTACATACATGCATGGCACGCCTGTAGAAAAACAGTACTGGATGTCCCCTTCCACAACGTTATATAGGCCCACTGCACAGAGTGCTTGTGGGCATATGGGCAGTTCCACCGACCTGGTACACCCTAGCGCTACAGCCCTTTACCAACCCGCGGCCTATGCCCGGCTGCAAGTCCCGCGCCACCCCAAAGGGTCTGCCGAGCACCTAATCCAGGCCAACATTGCTCATCCCACGTACTGACAAGTGTCTGTGACCCTCTTGCAGAGGTAATCCAATGATGTCTGTGGTGCGCTGCTGAACCCCACCAGGGGTAGGCCTTGCACAAACAGGTGGGCCGAGTGGTGCACTGACGACTTGGCACCAGAGGGGACCTCGACACAGTTGATCTGTACCTCATCTCATCCATGTTGCAGAGTGTGGGGTTGAAGATTCTGCTGGTCTGGTACTCAACATCATCCTTGGTATGGCCAATCAACAGGTTATCAACATGCAGTGCATTTCAGACGAAGTTATGCAATACAAATTGAACTTCGATGGGTTCCTCCTCATCATCCATTCGAGTCTCCCTTGACCTCTCAACATGAAGGCTATACATGTGAGCGTGCTATGCAAGAGGTTTCAAGCCTCAGCAATGCTATGGGTACCTTCGTTCTTGGAACTCCTACAACAGTGTGATGGGTGAGACCAGTCATCAAAGCGACAGAAATTTCCTTCAAGAACACGGAAGTATATTGCAGCACGGCCTTCATAGAACAGCAATGCTCTCTCCCAGAAGCTGGGGTATGTGTTTTTGATTTCTCTTTCCCATTATCAAGCATCTGACGGGCAACTCTCTTGTTCATTTCCAGTTCCTAGAATGATTCATGACTCTGAAGGGTTGGTGGACGAAAAGTTCCTGAACTGTTATGGAGCCAATACCACGGACAGTTTGCACAAGTGCAAGGATCAGGATGGAGACGAGATGACAGATGGTGGGAGACCTAGGAAAAAGTAACAGGTAGTGCTCAGTATATGTTGAATGTACTGCAATATAGTGTACATTGATTCTCTCTACACTTGTTCAAAGTTCGCTGTGAGAGATTGAAATAGAAAAGTCCATTGTGATAGTTGGGGTGTGATTATGCTTGCAGGCAGCAGTGTGACTCCAGCTTTATCAGGAGTAGATTTTTTTTTTTTTTTTT
>JANHQD010000385.1:0-52115 GCA_024721195.1 Marasmius sp. AFHP31
TCGTTCTGTTCCCGGGGAGGCTTGGATGGGCTTGGTATGGATTTTCGGGTTTGTGGAGTTGATGGGGGGAGGTCGGGGATCGTCGAGGTTTCATCGTCGTCGGCGATGAGCAAAAGGGGCCTCGTCATCGCTCGCTTCGTTGTCGATGAACTCGTGTTCATCGTTCTCCTCATTACTCTACCATCATGGTACCCGGTTGCGATCTAGACTCGGGTTCCAAAGGAACTTCCGCGGGATTATCAGTACCCATCTGTTCTTTGACGTCGCTTCGCCTTTTAGTTCTTTTGTTTCTGATGTTCTAACGAATTTTCTTCTCTGTAGACACCGGTGACAGACCGTACAAGTGCCAACATTGTGGCGACCAGTTCGCTCGTTCCGACCTCTTATCGCGGCATGTCAACAAATGTCATGCTGGGGAGAAACCGATGGGAGGAACGGGAAATACTCGAAGGAAGGGAGGGGCTAGTGCGACGAGGGCGACGACGAGCAAGCAAGCTTGCGATCAATGTGTGCAGGGAAGTTTACCTTGCGATGGGTGTAATCCTTGCGGTGAGTCCTATCTCCTTCTAGTTCCCTCTATCAGCTCTTTTTACTTGGGTTCTACATAAGTTTCATTCTTACCCATATTGACTTTCGTTGACCCCTTCCACCTTTTCCTAAATTTGATTAACCGTTACTGATCCCCGTTCTTTCGTTTCTTAGCCAAATGCGTGCAACGAAAATGCCGCTGCACTTATGTCAAGTTCCATCGTCAAACAGCTCCCATCGGGCCAGGTCACAACCCACGACCTTCAACCTCAACTTCATCAACCTCATCTCTCTCCTCCCTCTCATCTATTTCCGCTGCTTCCGGAGGTCTCGCCGGCGCCGCCCTCATCCCTCCTGGCGTCTACGGCCACTACCCTCCAACGCAAGGTCACTATCCTAACGCCTCCTACGGTGCCGTCAGCTACGGCGCTGACGACCCAACCAACCCCACCAACCCAAACGCTCTCCTCCTCGGTCCTGCACCCGGCAGCACCATTCCCAACATCTCGTCTCAACCCCAAGACCCCTCGTCTTCCTCAGGTTACTCAGGAAGCTTTACTTTCCCTCCCGTGTTCCCTCCACGAGACGATCGCGGATACGAGAGCGATTACGATTATGCGACCAAGTATCGCGTTCAGGCTGCTGAGCTCATGAGGAGGGGGTCTTTGCCTGCTTCCGCTTCGTCTCAGCCGGAGTGGTGGTCGGACAGTCAGTTGCAGGGGTATTATGCAAGTGCTGGTGCTCCTGGGGGAGGAATTGGAGTCTTTTATAGACCTGGAAGTAGTCAAGGCGAGGAGAGCGATAGTGGGACCAGTGCGAGTGGGCCCAGTAGTGCGACCAGTTCAAGTGTGCATTTGCCACTTGTTGGAGAGGTGAGTTTGTTTCGTTTTTCTGTCTCTTTTCTTCTGGTTTCTAGAGGTCTTAGTTGCTCGAGTTCACCTTCGTCTGGGTTCGGTTGGCTGTAATTTACCCGCTGAAGGCGGCGTCTTCGGCCTGGCTTTGCGTTGAGGGCATTGGCGGTAGCCGTCGTTCGTCCTTCACCCCTACATTCAACCTTTCTCGTCCTTCGTTCTCTACTTGAATAACCTTTGCTGACGCTTTTCCGTGTTTAGGATCACCATCAGCAATACCTCCTTAATGGTCATGGTGGTCACCATTCGCATCATGCAAGACATGATTCCTCGGCATCGCCTCCGTCTGGCGTTCTTCATCCTCATCAACACCCTTCGCACATCTCTCCTCAACACCCCTCTCATCCCTCACATATCTCACCTCCTCAACATCATGCTCATGCTCACCCGATGCCACCTCCTGCAGGGGACGGCTCTCGCCCCAACACCTCTCACGGCTTCTCCAACGCCTTTGGGTTGATGTCGTTAGACGACCCCAACGTTCTCGCTGGTCTAGCCAGCGACGGCCAGCCTTTCTTCAGCGCTTTCGAAGGTCTCGAAGGGCTCTCCCAGGCAGACGCAGAACGTCAACAGCAGCACCAAGACGAAGATCCAAACGTCACCCCAATGCCTAGATTCACCAACGGCAGCCCTCATCAGGGTACGACTGCCTTACCAGGCGTTACCGTCACCGCTGCGAACTCTCAACAACCGCCTCCACCAGGAAGTCAGAGGCCGAGCACGTCTGGTGGTTATCCACCTCCCCATTCACAACAGTTCCCGGTTACGCCGCGAGAGCAGGAGACGAGAGAGCTGCGAGAGTTCTGGAAGGCGTATATGAGGACACCGTTGACGGGCGGAGGACCTCTCGGGCTATCAGCTCAGTCCCCTACCGCTACGGCGACGACGAATGGAAGCTCGGTATCTCCGCAGGCAGGTGGGGACATCCATATGATGTCTCCTGGTCCGTCGGTCATTGCTGGGTATCGAAGACAGAGGGTCTCTTCATTGCCCAGTGTCAAGACGCCTACGGAGGAAGGTGTTTACTATTACGGTGGATCTGCTGGTGGATGGGGTCCTACTACGAACGGAGCTGGCGGTGCAGGAGGTACTGGCCCGAAGAGCAACTCGAACCCCAATACGGGGACGAATCCGTTGGCGCCACTTCACGGACATGGGTATCATTCGATGCACTCTATCATTCAGAACAACAACAATCTCGCCAACCTTCGAACTCCACAAGTTCAGCAACCCCAACAACCAGCTGCACCGGGAGCGACGATGACGGGTTCAGACGACCTACGAAGTTACGAAGCTGCCGTTCTCGCTAGGAAGGCCCCAACGAATCTCAACTTGGTGCCGAAGATGAGGAGGGGAAATAAGAGTCAGAGTGGGAAACCAACGGTGATGCCTCACAACGGCAGTCACGTCTCGTTTGCCCCCGGTACGGTGGACTCTGCTACCCTCACGGCTGTAGGGGCGACGTCTCCCTCAAAACGTAGGCCTTCCTTCAAGAGACTTCCGTCGCAGACTCTCGAGTCTGGTGTTGAGAAACGTCAGCGGTGGAGGGATTCTGACGACGATGAAGACGAAGCTGGTGATGGCGACGAATCTGGTGAAGGCTCTGGTGACGAGGGGAGCGCCGAGAGCGGTAGCACTGGCAGCGGTGGAAGTGGATTCCCAGCTGCTAGTAGCGGTGGAGTTAGACTCGTAGCGTTGGATGCTACGACCGGGAGCGTGAGCGCTGCGAGTTCAGCGTCTCCCCCTGGCATCGGGACGGTACCTATGATGACCGCTGGTGCGGCGTAAGAGGCGTCGTTATCGGTACGCTTCGAGTTTTTTGCCTTTCCCCGTTTCGTTTGCTATTCTAGAGGCGCGCGTGGACATGCCGGTTATACAGTTTTTTTTTTCTCTCTTTCTCTCCACTCTATTTCGTACTCCGTTTCGTCCTATAGTGTCTAAGTTATACCTATAGTTCGACCTAATATTACTCCTGTTCATTATTCTTTTTCCCTCTGCTCTTCTCTCTCCGTCTCTACCTCTCTCGTCTCCTCTCTATGTATCACCTATCCGCCGTTTCCTCTATTTCTCGATGACTCTAAAACACTGCGACTTGCTTCGTTTTATCGACTTCTTCTTGAACTCTTTCTCGTTATAGCTAGTAATACTTACTTACCTAGGTACTCTCTCCTCAAACGTGAACAGAAAGAATGAACTTGAATGTATTTCTATTTTCTTTGCTATCGTATACCCATTGCCAGTTCTTGACGGCTTCATTTGAGAACGGTACCAGCACGCCTCAGTTCTGAATACGCGGTTCGCCAAGTTCAATTTCCGCTGTCTACCTCATGAAACGACGGATACAGAACGACAGACATCCGAGGCACGAGCCATGAGAACCAGACTGATTGATAGGATAGCGACGACAGCGGGATGGCTCTGATACACGAGAAGCGCAACGAGCCTCTTGTGCTTCAACATATGGCAGATCAATACACTCCCGGGACGGACGAACCGAGGTCGATTTCGAGTAGAGTTGACAGTGGGTAAAATCACCGAGATTGGTTGGATCTAGGACTTCAAGGGGGAAAGACGGCGCCTCTGAGAGCCCCAAAAGCTAGAATCAGCAGGGACCTCAAGACTACAGGCTCGAATCTCAGCGTACAGAGAGTCGACAAGCTCAAGACCCGGTCCGAATCAACAGCTTGCGGGTCGGAGCTCTATCGTGATATGTACATGCGGTAGACTTGCGGTGGACACGAGGCTGGATGTCGGTGATAGGACAATGATAAGGCAACGCCCCCACGTAAATGTGGAGTGAGAACGAGTTGACTTTATCAGACATTCGAGGTCGAACAACCGGGGAACCATAGAAGGCGTCGGTAGCAGATCTCGGAGGTTTTCAATAAAGTCAGACGAGCGGACAAAGTAAGACATAGCAACGTCGGGTGCAAACGTCTCAGAGCCTGAAATGAGTCCCTCAGAAGGGAAGTCTAATTTCCTAGAGGTTCTTAAGGTGATTCTTTAGCTTCAGGCCCGAGTCGACACTCGAGGTTCGCGACAGCACTCCTTATGTTGTGCCCCCACCCGGTATAACCTTCCACCGTCCTCGATCCTTCTATTGCGGTAGGTGGAATTGGAACGATGGAGTTCTCGAAAGCCTGAACTTGCGAAAGAGACACCATCCCAAGATGGAAGGCACAGCAATCATGAAGAACGCAAATAGATCAGCTGAGGCGGTAGCATCAAGATTCGCGGGTACAACGCCGGAAAGACACCAGCCACCGAGAGTATGCGATTCCCCGAGGAATAACCGAGTAGGCTTAGGATGGGGCGGCAGAACGTGGAGTGATGACCTGACAACCATAAAAAAGAGGCCAACAGCAGATGGTCGAATCGCAGTAGGACAAGATCACTTGTAAGTTGCACCCACACGAGGACCCTCGTGTCCTAAGTACTTCGAGTCGCCCAAAAGGACGCCGAAAAGTCACGAATCTCTTTCAACGAAAATAAGAATAATTGGGTGAGATGCGAAGGCTTAAAGCGGTTGAACGTACCAACAAAACCCACCGACCACCGACAAACAACCGACGACCCAGCTTCTCCTTCCACTCCAGATCCGCCGAATGGGACTTGGTATAATCCCATTTTTGAAGCTTGAACCGTCGTATACAAGTAGAACTGCAGAAAACGTGAACGGTTAATGAGACGAGAAATGCCACGACTCATCCAGAAAGTCGGGAAGGAAATGAAAATTTTCCCTCCTCCACTCTGCTCCTCCCTTATATACCAGTGTTCTGTGACTACTCCCTGCCGGCAGCCGACACCCAACAAACAGCAACAGCAATCTCGTACGACGGCGGACGCACCTTTTTAAGTTGCTGTGGCAATGTGCAGCTAAGAAAAGGCACAAGGTGGAGTCGGCTCGATTCGGCGCTCACTCTTGGATTCCAGGGCCCCCACGAAACACCAAAAGAGCGAGTGGAGTTGAAAGTTCGGCGTGAGGCGGCATGGGATGGTGGGAATAAGGACAGCGTTGAAATCTGTTGGGATCTGTTGGAATGTGGACCTACGGCCCCACAATCAGGAACCAGCATGGTTTGGGTGCCTGACAAGAACGGAGTCTTGAGTGATTGAAGGTGGCTCTTCTTGGTTTAACCGGCTATTTTTGTGGCCAAGGGGAGCCTGGGGTCCTTTTGATAAGAGGTCAGATTGAGGGTAGCGAGGCGCAAACAACCTGTGAACAGCTACGATGAGGATACGTACGTGGTATGTTCTTTTAGAAATAGCATCATTAAGCCCAAGAGAATCCATTCTATCGCGTCCTGAAATGATCCCACGACGCATCCACTCAAATGCTGCGTTCATCGAATAAAAGACCTCGTGGTACTTTGGTTAGGATATATGGACACTCGTTCCAGATAGCGGGCGCCCTCCCAGAGCAGACCACGCCGGTTGAGCCTGGTGGGAATGCGGTTGGCTCTAATGCCCTGAAATAGAGTTAAAGCGCTATGTGAGGTCGAGATGGGGGTAATAGCTCTCGTATACCAACTGTAGGAGTTGAACACCCTATGATATTCCTCCAAGGACTCAATGCTGCCCCGCTGTTCGATATGCGCTATCCTGCAGTTGAACTTCTTCGCTGTGTTCGTGTAGGCTTAGTTCACGTTCAACGCGATTCACTGATGTGTCAAACGTCCTTTCAGCTATGTAGAAGTACAACTAATTTGGCAAGTACCCCTTTGCATCGTAGAAGTACCCTTTTCCGGCTAGCCGCATGGAAGATCGAACAGATACGATAAGGCTACATTGCATAGTCCCAATTCGACACAGGTCAGCTTGGGGTTTAGGTTCGATACATGGCAAAAAGTTCGACCCCCAGATGAATCGTTCTGATCGAGATTAGAAACATTCGGGATCGATCGCGGTCAAGCTCGAATCAGTACAACTCACACTATGATCACTCCGCCGAGTTCAAATTCTCCCCTTCCCTCTCCCTCAACACCTCCCACCTATCCATCTCAAACAGCGCCGGTAAGCAATTCCAAACGGCGGTCCTCCCTTCTTCATGCATCTTCTTACACAGCTCGACACACTCCTCACACACATTCAGATCCTTCCACTTTCCAAACTCTTTCAACGGATTCGCGCTCTTCCCTGATCCATCGAGGCTGTGCCACGCCGTATGAGGACCTCGGGCTGCGCTACACAGAGAGATCGTCTTGCAATTCGGTGAAGGGACAAATCCGAGTAAGAACGAATGTGACATGCTCATCTCAGCGTGTCTAAGCCGTTCTCGACCGATTCGAGCGATGGTTTTGTCACGCCATGAGATATCGTTCGGATCGTCTTTGAGGATTCGAGCTGGGGAGAGACGGGCGATGCAGTAGAAGAGGTAAGGGAGGATTGTGGGGACGTTGGTTTCACGGGCGAGACGGATGAGAAGCATGAGTTCGTCGGATTTGAGACGGCGTTTGACTGGTGGCGAGTCGTGGGAGGGGAGAGTTGTGGGGATGTAGGTGTGAAGGATTGAGATACATTTGGTGCGGAGGAAGGGGTTGAGGTATTTAGTGCTGAGGCGAAGGATGCCGGAGATGAAGGTGATCATGGTGTGGGGCTCAGCTGAGGGGATCTGGAGTTGATCGAAGTGGCTGAAGGGGAAGTTGAGAAAAAGTCGTCATTAGCCTTGAGGTTGGGGGCGTCAAAAGGGCGGATTTGAACGTACGAGGGAGAGTATAGCGCGCTCAAGAGGTCGTCCATATCATCTGGTTTGTCTCCGGCAAGGTGTACGACCGGACACCCTTCTATCCTTTCCTCCTTCAGGCTAGCCAGCTGCGGGATGCTGAACAAGATCTTGAAAGCTTCGCAATGAGCGGAAAGAGTGGGTTTGTGGACCCTGAACAGAGTGTTCTCGACGTTCAAGACAACAGAACCGTCGTAGAACCAGAATTTCTCGTACTTTGTATGCTTTGAGGCATCGAAATCGTCCCTGTGTGTAGGCTGTGGAAGAGATGCCGGCGTTGATTGGGGCTGACGCCGTGGCCTAGGCGAAGCTACATGGCCGATTGCTTTCAACTCAGGACTAGTTGCTCGTGCTGGAGATTTTGCTCGTGTTGGAGATTTCGCTCGTGCTGGAGATTTCGTTGGTGCTGGAGATTTCGTGCGTTCGGTATACGCAGAGGGAGCAGCTTTCATGGGTGGAGTGGGTGTCACCGGAAGAAGATGAGTTACATCAGTATGACAGCAACCGTTGCTGCGCAATAACCCTTTACAACCGGTGCCGGCTCACCAGTTAGGCCCTGAACGTGAACGGCTGGGTCAAAACTCCCACCGGCTGAAAATTTGGTAAATGCAAGTAGATGTCTTTGGCACTCGTTCCGCTGTTTCACCTATGGCCCTTCCCCCCCCCCGGAGAGCTCAATAGATAGGCTGAGAGCGAAGAAGACTCATCGACCAGCCTAGAGGAGCTAGTGGGTGGTACCTAACGACCCACGCTTTATATCAGTTTCTAGATCGTATAGAAAAACTCAAGGTCGGACTTACAACGGGCCATCGCTGTAAACAGGTTAGAACCACCGCTCCCGTGGACTACTAGGCGTCATAATCCTCAGCGCTATGCGTGAGACCAACCAAGATCCGGACAAACTAGAAATATAGGAGCAATGAGGAGTATGGGCGTAAAAGAGTGCTCAATAATATATAAACACCCATGCTGGGCTCCGAATAAGGTTGGATCATGGTTCTACAATCAGGTACGAGTACAACGACGGAAATGCCTATCAGACGATTAAGGTTAGATCTTAAGTCGGGCGACCGCGGGTGAACTCACCATTCATCAAGAAAGGGTATCAGAACGACATAGCACCTCAGGAAAGACCTATCCTGTCAACAAGTCTCTCCATCCGTGTTTACGAAGTCCAATGACCGGATTGGGATAAAATCCCACAACCTCCTTTTCGTCCTTCCCCTCGACAACTCGGACCGCCATACTACTACCCTTGTTCAACCGGGACAATCTAACAAGGTCAAGGTGTTCTATCCTCGAGCGAACATGGAGAGAAACCGACTCAAGGCCCCACCCAACCCGTGACTGCAACATGTCCTCGAACTTACGTGCCTCAAAATCAAAATCGCTATCTAGCGTCAATTTGAGGACACGCAGCTCAGGAACCAGTGCGGCTCTACGAGGATAGCTATCATTGCTCGTCCAAGGCCAAAGGCACATAGACTGCAATTTCACGGCCCAACCCTCCAAGCTCCTTTGACTCGGGGCCACCATGCAAGGTGCGATGAGCTCTAACTGTCGGAGTTTGGGAATTGCCTTGAGGACCTCACAGAACGATGGAGCGGTGGTATACACTCCATCAAGCCGGAGATGAAGTAGATCAGCCTTCGAGCGGGACAAGAAGGATGAAACGACCTTCAAGTTGGAGGGGGACTGTGCCGTAAGATTTAGGAGCAGAGGTGTAGTGTCACTGTCAGAGTCGCGGATCGTCAAGGATGTGAGATACGGGCAGATAAGCCTTTCAAGGAATTGCGTGGCTACCGAGGCCCCGCATCCTAGTGCCTGTTCCAGAGCCAACTTCGAAACATAAACACGTCGCGGGATGATGGTTGGTGATGGGAGAGGATCGGGTACAGCCGGGTCTTTGGCAAGCGTAAAATGAGCAAAATCGAGACTTCGGCAAGATGATAGAAGCGTGGCAGCGCTATCTGGGTAGACTTCCATTCTGAGGGAAGTTATTCGAGACTCCGTCAACGTATCGAGTAATTGACGGGGTATGAAACGCGCTTCCCGACCGGAGATGCACAAGTCGCTGTATTTGGCGGAGATGAGGTATTCTAGGAGTTCCAGGCCTATTGGATTATCTCTACGATCGAGGGCGACGTGAAGAGATTGTAGATTTGGAGTCGGCCATTTGTCGATATCTTCAAAGAGAATCTGGTGTTCGAATCCGCCAGACTGCTGAACGTAGGTGAGGGATCGCCATCGAAAAGAGTGAGAGAGGAGAATAGGAATGATTTGGCTGATGACTGGGTTGGTATGAGCTGTACAGGGAGTGCACTCTACTTCGAGATCCAGGAGCTTATTCTTCGATCGTGCAAGGCATGCCTCCAGTCGTCGAACAATACCGTATGGATATGGAGTGTCATCCATCTGCAGAGTGACCGAGATCCGTTCCCAAGCACAAGCGGTGGCAATCGTCATGTCCCGCCAACGACGACAAACTTGGGCATATGTGAATGCTTCTGAAACGAGCTTCCGCGCCGGATCTGCCGTGAATACATTTTTCTCGACGGCCAGGAGTATGATATGGGCAAGAATTTCCGCAGGTACTCGTCGAAAGGGAGAGAATAGTTGCTGATATTCGAGTCGAGATTCCTTCAGCCGCTTCAACTCTGCTTCCTGGCGTTTGATCTGTGCGGACAACAAAGAAACTGCTGCCTTGGCTGTTTCTACTTCTGCGACTGATAGAGATCGTTGGTAACGAAGAACGGCGGGGGAAATGCCGGGTATCATGGTATTGATGAACTAAGAAGAGTATCAAAAATTAGGAGCAGCAATGCAAAGAGCAAAGACTTGCCTGCCTGAATGGCGGTTTAGGACATGGTGACAACGCCAAACACACGTGTAGGTCTTGCCCCTTTGCGGAGAATTCCGAATCCCGCACGATCGGCCCGGTTGTCACACGCAGCCCTGAACCTTCTTGTCATGTTTCCGAGCGAGCCATTCCTGGCTGAACGTTCTGGCGACGAGACAAAGTTTGGCATCTGAGTCGAAGGAGTGGTCCTAGGCTCCACAAACCAAACAACCGCGGGCGGAGTTGCACCCTACCGGTGTCGAGAGTTGAGCACGGGGAGTCGAAAACATCCCGATCGACAGTCACAGCGGGAAGAAGTTACCTAGTTGAAATTAGAAAATCAGTGGGTTCATCCGCTCCAAAAAAACGCCGCTCGGCCAAAATCATCGAATTAGCATGAAAGAAATCTAGTCGTGGATCTGGACTTGAGATCTAGCACGATAGCTGATCGGTCACGGAGGCAAACAGGGACAGAGATAACGGGAGGAAAAATGGATTTTGCCTCCTCTTCGACTTGGGAATCGGGACTCGGAGGCAGGTCACGGGGCGGGAGAGATGAATAGAAGCTTTCGACGATGAGTGTTTGGACGGTAGACGATAAAAAACAAACCGACAGTCAACCAGTCTTCCCTGCACTAACATAAGACAGGAACTGTATGAAACAATATCGACCGAGTTACAACGCTACAGATACACCATCGTAGGTCAGTATTACTTACGGTTGTAGATCCTGGCTTGACGAGACGCCGAATCTGCAGTTTCGCATCTCAAGGAAAATCCGAAACACTCCATTGAAGGTCGAGTGAAGATCGGAAGAGTTGCGTCCATATACATATGTACAAAGGGACTCGGTACACCAGAGCCCTCAAGCCAGCACGACAACGGCTAGCCAGTCGGAAGTCAGAATTCAACTACTGTGAGACTTGTAAGTTCTTCCAGCCGAAGGCCTAGGGTACTCAGCTAGACAACTCATACCGGCCGTTTACAACCCGACAGCCCGAATCCGAATCCCAAATTGAATTGAAAGGTCGTGTGGTGTATGTTGAATGCTGTAAAGTGACGCAGGCCAGGAGGTTAGAATGGATTGAAATAGAACATCGAAGAAAAAAAAACCATATGAAGAAAGGCAACCAAGTCTGCGTGGTTTCGTGTGCGTCCCGAAGGTCACAGCCCTTTCATTATGGGCTCGATGGTGAGCGAGGGAACTCCCCAAATGGAAACCGACGCCATAAGTTGAAGTACCGACTCGGGATTCGTGAAGGTGAGATTGAGAACCCTTGATTCGTTTCGGTTTCATTACGAGTCTACTTGCTCGGGACGAGGCGTGGAAATGCATGATGGTTTTGTGGAATGGGAACAGTCCAGCTGTATCAGACTTGCTTCCATTTAGAAACACCCGAGTTATAGAGGAACGTCACAGTAGCCGGCAGACGTGATGATGAGAGGATACCGTAGCTTGACGATCATGAGACGAGGACCATTACGCGGGTGGATTGACAAAAAGTCCCTATAAATAGAACAGACGTTGGAACACACGATGCATAAGAGTCTAGAGGTAGATACCCAAAGGTTCGAAAAGACGTCCTCGTACTACCCTCGGGGACCTTTCACCACAGATAGCACGCTACACCAACGCAAGCATCCTCCCAACCAGATGAGAATACCGAGGTCCGAGGGCCAAAAGACACCCGGGGCCTCGACATACCGCAAGAGAGACGGAAAATTGGATGAAGAGGGCTTGAAAGAACAGGAGGAAAATTACATGATGCACCCTTTCGCTCTAGCTTTGAATGCCGAAACCGACAAATCCCCGTGTACAGCACCTCCCTCGACGACTAAGTTCAAGTCACTGACTACGATGTGTTTTCAACAGAAAGCTCAGCCAGTGAAAAGAGAGGCAGTTGCATCGGTGATGCCAATACCAGGTAGTGGGAGGGGAAATGGAAAAGGGGGGAAATGGGCCACTTGCTCTTCAGGGTAACATTCCATTAGACCTACCAACCTCAGCTAAAGATACCAAGTGGAGTCGGCTTCATTCGGTGTCCATTCTTGAATTCAAAACGCTGCAGAAGTTCGGGAGACTAAAGATGATAAATGGAGTCGGCATACGGCGGGAAAACGGCAAGCGTTGAGATGCACCTTGGATGTACGCATCTGTGGCTACACAACTAGGTCCCCAACGAGAATGGTGTGGCGAGTGGCTGAACGGAGAGAACATCTTTGGTCCACGTAAGTGATAAATTCGAACTCCTCAGGATTCACCAATTTACCGAACCGAAAACTGAGGGATCCAACCCAAACTATGTAAGCTAAACAAGCCTTTTTCTTTCCGAGCTGTAATCCGGAACCAGATACCCCGACTTCACGTAAACTTCTTCTCTCGATCTTGTGCCTCCAAATCCGACTCCCCAGTTTTCTGACTCAATCGAACGTTGTCATGAGGTTCACGCGGTAGGGGCGCAGTGGTTAGTGATGGGCGAGAGGCTGGACAATGGACATTAACCGCTTCGCTAGAGGGATCCTTGCCTACCCGCTCTCGATCTCATGGAATTGAGTGTGACTTTGGATTCGACCATAGCCTTATCAGGTCGCTCCCACATACATAAAACCCCGGGTGAACTTTCCATCGTCCAAAGCCCATCTGTGATTAATGTTGACATTCTTTGTCTGACATTCCCCCGCCTACTGTATACTAATTTGAAGATGACAGGTTGGATAAATACTAGGAGAATGAATAAGAGATCGACGTGGCTTGTAATGAATCTGTTTATGTTTCAGACTTGAAGCTAACGCTAGTCCGTCGATCCCTCGCTCTTCCGTACATGCTCCAAGCCTTCGACTTGTTCCTGATCACGGGGCATGACCGATTCATGAGGTCTTCGGATATCGAGAACACTCTCAATTATCCCTCGACTTTCCCCATTCCTGCCATCACCCTCTCCCAACACGGTTGCCCGAAACGATGTCTCGTCATTGATTGTGATACCTAGTGCCATACGAACGATAATCAAAGTCGATGCAATTCCCTGTGTGTATTTTGGTTAGGGATGCCGCCAGCCCTAGTGGTGACTGTGCTTACCATTATGGAAGGCATACAACAACGAAGGGCTGCTGAAGTCACTAATCCCCCGAATGAAGTGGATGAAGTCGCGTAGTTCGCGACCACATATGCAAAGAGTGCCATTGGGTACAGAACCCCAGATTCAACCCTGCAAACGAAAGGTTTGTATCACTTTAAGGTTCGTCATATACAGCACGATAGGTCTCACGATGCATGGATTATTGTTCGGTACATCCTTGTGATCGGTCGCTGGCTGTGTGACGCTATTTGCCGACTGATGTAAAGCACACGCCCCGCTGAATGGTAAAAAGGTCACTGGTGAGTGGCTCTGTGGAACATCCTCCGAAAACTCGTCACTGACCTATGAGCACAGTCAAAAGGAGATTACTGAATAGGCTCCCGGAAAGGAAACAGAGCACTAGGATCTTATAGAGTTTGATCCCCTTGTCACTGCGGTTGTAAAGGGCGGCAAAGTCGAGATATGACACTGGTGTCCAGGATTTTATTTCCAAGACGGTAAGGTAACCTGTGACTGTACTTGTGTTAAAGGAAGTGATGCGACGAGTGTTAATTTCAATACCTACTGTTGTTGACGAGGCAGAGGAGACCCGGGAGTAACACGACACGCCGTCGACTTCCCCAAATAATGTAGCATCTCCAGACCTTAAAGACCTTACTTAGCTTAGAGCGGGCTATTGATTGGTGTCACGCACGAGGATTATGTCGGTGATTAGGCTGTCGGAACAAGATATCAATACTCAAGGTCCATGACACAGAATCTACAAATTCTTTGAATCTGGACTTACTTGGAGGTGATTGCCGTGGTCTGCCAGGCAAATATTAGTTTCCTATGATGAGAAATATGAGTAGTAAATCAGACAAGGAGTATTGTCGGACTCACGTAGCATAACCATTTAGCAGGTTAAACTTAGATAACATGTCGTCGGGATGAGGCCCTTGTGGTCCTACTAGTTTTTCCAAAGTTGACTCCGTTGGCCATACAAGACCCATCAGTGGTCCATAATCGATCAAGGGAATGCTCCCTGATATAGTGTACCCATATACGTCGAGGATGGACATGGCTAATTTGAGTACAATGGCACAAGTCGCTAGCACGAAGAGGGCTGTTACAAGGAGGCCGTGAAGACGAAGCCGTTCACCTTGGCGCCTTCTAAGAACAGAGATGCACACCACGAACAGAACGAGGTGGATACCTAGTGCATGGACAAAGATCAGTTAGTTGCACAATAACCAGTATAAATACAGTCGCACTGACCGTAGGTTAGGAAAAGCGCCTATGATTATCACGACGTCAAATCGAGACGGTACATACGAATGTTCGCAACAATGACGTACGCATAATCCGACTATTTTGCTGACTATGGGGAAGACACATTCTTGTGAGCCCAGTTTCCAGCACATAGTTGTGACAAAAGGTTGAGAAGCGGCCAGTGAGTTCTCGAACATGACTGCTGAAGGTAAAGGAATATCCTATAGTAAGCAGTACGAATAGACCTATATAGACTCTCTGAGGATCTTACTGATCCGTGCTGATCGGTTTCGTTCATATCATCTGGAGTCATGGATCCGATTTAACGCAGTGTGGTTGTCTCCCCACTTCTCTATAGCTCATTACTAGTTTGGGTTTCGAGAGAGAAAGACTTTAGTCCGGCTCATAGACATTCTAACCACTTGAAGCACTCCCGACAGCTCGCAACTAGTCGGAAATTAACTCGAACTGTTTGAGTGACAGATGTAACTTATAACTTGACACCGCTCCACAGACTACCCCTGTACAAGTGCCGATTTCGCGGTCTGTTCTCTCTTCCTTTATTGCTTTCAGTCAGAAACTTCTCACCCGACGTAGCTCATTCTAGGCCCTTTAACGTGGTTCAGAAAGCGTCAGTATGCCAGCTCCGATTTCTCAGTCGCCAACCTCCGGTGTCGAGTTTTTCTAATTCTGGGGAGAATGGTCAAATTTCGGATCAGGAAGAGCCGTTCGACCTTTCCCGAATTGTGATGGAGGAGTAAGTATCTCTATCAGTGCCCCAAACTGCAAGGTGATGTACCAATACATACCAATAGCGATGGCCAGTAGATCGAAAGAACACACGGAACTGTGCCTCAGGTGAAAGGACTTGCCCCATACCCGAGGGGGATTTTCCATGCCGGATGTCGACGTGTAACCGGAGATAAAGTTTTTGTTGCACTGCAGTCTTGATTTGTAGCGCATTCAAGTCAGTATTAGCGCAAGGGAGAACTTATAGGCTTCGGTAGGCGATAGAGGAGTCAGTGGACTCAGATGCTGGTTGCCTATCAAAGAGCTGTATGTGAAATCAGAGCCGATGGGGGCACGACGAATGACAAGGAATGAAGTATTCATCTTCCAATCTTCTGATCGTTGTTGTATTTCTCTAAATCGTGTACCACGCTCTTATCTACATTCCGAGACCTATGATCGGGTACCGAACGTAACGATATTGGGCATCACTCGCCTATGTCAAGTAGACACATCCCTTGATAATCGCCCGATCTTCCTCCCCTTCCCCACTATTTCACTTCGAGTTAGGTTGTAACGGTCAGTTGGGACACATAATAAGAGAATGACCTCCGGTTCGGACGTTGGGGAGGTACTAAGAAGGGGGCCTATCCAAATTCACGTTCACGTACATTTCGCGCGTGAATTGGTGCGTGAATGTATGTGAATTGATAGCAGAGCATAGCCACACTCAATCGCTGGCTTGACTGCTCCTCTTTGTATGCATATCCCTGCGTCATGTGGTTGAAGTGTATCCAATGAATTTGATGACTTGAATTGACTTCTCGGTATTGCAAACTTCTGGGTACGCTGCGGCGGCCGCCCCCAACAGGAGGATATGGGTCAAGTAGTTGCGCTAGTGACTAATCGTCTTCGCAGCTTGTGTCCACGACAGTCACAAAAACGTGCTCAGTGACCTGAGTTTGTCGTATGGGCAGAAATAGCAAAGGGGAACAGGGGATATGTCAACGCCACAACCACCTCCAAATATGGTTGGATTCTCACGGTCGCTGCCAGTCAACGAGCTTTCTAGATTCTGAGGCTAGCTCATTTGAACGCAAAGTACCAGACTTATAATGCATATTTTGAGGAGATTTTGCTCCACATATGACAGCAATCTCACTTAGCTCTAAGATCAGTGCATGCCGAACAAGAGACAGAACCGAGCTGCGAAGTGGTACGCCGTATGACCGCTCTAGTGACTAGTTGAATGATAGACGGACCCCATGGAATGGAGACGAAAATCGAGAGGTCCTTGTAATATCAATCGATAAGCTGAATATACCGCGAGAATGAAAACTGACAACAACATTTTTCCGCATTCTGCACATCCGAGACTTCATGAATAGGTCAGGCAATCTTCATCGGTTTCTCTTACGTATTGGACTAGTATTCACAAGCCAGATGGGAGGAATGTACATCGAAAAGTAATCTAGATGATTGAGAGCTCGTTCACCCTCCCTTCACCGGGCTTGGTTAGCTCCGTCTCGCCAGCTTCCACGTTTTGAACTGCAGCACGAGATTGGATGTTCACCGTCGCTCGAATACCACTTGTACGAGATCTCTCAGGTCGGGTTTCACTTTCCACAAAGTGCACGGAAACCATCTGTTGTGCACTTTCCCCGACTTGCTATATGCGGCACAAACGATTATCAATGTGGGTGCTAAGCCCTATAGGGCCAATGAAGTCACCATAGTGAACATCCAGTGATACTACCAGCTCGAAAGGTACTCATTGACATCAGCGGACTTCCTCGCCATATTTTCCAGGCTAACCGCTCGATAATAAAAAATTCAGCTCTCAAAAACGGGCGAGTGATGGATTGATTACCAGTCAAAAGGGATAATAGACCATTGTACACTGCGATCGCAATTACACATTCAATGCTGATTCTCCTGGCTGTGTGGGGCCAAGAGGCCGCGGACGCCTGAGGACCGGCCAACCTCACGGAGAGCATGATGGATGCCGCGAATTGTATAGCTAGGAGGATGGAAAACAACGGACGTCGTCAGCCAGTAGTTTAAATGCGAGGTTGGGAGACAAACCATTCAGAACCAGAGCTGTACTTGACAGGAAGTACAATAATATTCTGTTCGATCCCCAGACGACGTAACATCGATGAATCTATTTCAAATAACCAATCGTCAAGGAAAAGCAGACCCACACCGCGGACACAACAGACTCACAAGCATGATATCTGCGAT
This sequence comes from Marasmius sp. AFHP31, assembly GCA_024721195.1. NCBI lineage: Eukaryota > Fungi > Basidiomycota > Agaricomycetes > Agaricales > Marasmiaceae > Marasmius > Marasmius sp. AFHP31. The sequence goes on from JANHQD010000385.1 coordinate 17,305, forward strand.
GGTACTTCCAGAATGTGGGTCAGCTGGGGAACGGTAAAACAAGAGAGGATAGACGTACTTCATCAAGATGTATATGTGGTCATTTGCAACACTGAAGTGTCAGGAAGTGTAAGTATTTGACGTAGGCATGAAGTGGCAACGAGGGAGATGTCGTTTTGGTGAAGATAAGATAGGCACTCACATCCAAGCGATCTGTGGATTATTGTGCTTCAGAAAGCTCACGAGAGTTGGTTAAACCTATTTTTAGGTTCCTGAGTGCACGAGGCCTCTGATCATCTCACAAAGAGAACTTCCTCGAACCGCCATCGACGTTGACCATCCCAATCTACGAGTCCAAGCAATATGTGATTCTCGTCGGCACTCTTGACATGACGCTTCGAAAATGACAGGTGCTCAAATTCACCTACATTGGCAATCTCAGATTATTTCATGGATCGGCAAGTCCTCGGCTTCATCTCTTTCAAAGAACTATCCATTCACGGGTCATGGTCTGTGCGACTCCTCCACCTTACGTTCATCATGTCCTAAACCCTGTTTGGGGCCTATCTCGTCGGTCACTCAATGTTCCACGACTCTAATAAGATATGGACACAGGCTCAGAGCTCTAACCGTATAGTCGGCTCGGGCTCAGCGCAATCCGGGCGAAACTTTTTGGTGTCATGGTATCACACGCAAATTACGGCAGGGACAATATTGACAATCGGGCTTTTGAGGAAGAATCGAAGAGCAAGCGTGGGAGACACGAGATAAGGGAAGAGAATCTGGTTGTGTGCGAACCCCTCGCACGCCGTGGAGCTTACTCTTTGGCTCTGTAGTGAGAAAAACAATGAGCGTCAAGGCAAGCCACTTGCGGCGACGCAAGGACTTTCGAGCACCACAATCTTGACAAGCCGCCTTTGTCTCCCCAATACCTTCATATCATCAATACACTCCTTGATCTATCAAGCGTCACACACTAGTCTCGAGGGAATCATAGTCGGATAGACCAAAGTGAATCCGCTAGTTTTCCTGTTGTTTCTTTCTTTCCGTTATGCTGAGCTCCGACGTGTTGCAGGCCTTACGTATAACATCTCCATGTCCGCGAAAATGCCAAAGCAAACCACCTTTTTCAGGCCAAACAATACTGACCGAATCATGATTATGACCCGGCCATCGGCGATGACAACTAGCTCATCATTGACACCCACGATCTGGACCAAACTAAAAAATCGGATCTTCACTGCCATCATCTCTGCGACACTCGAACAGTAGAGCTCCAATCCAGCCACTTTCTCTGCTCGGTTTCCCCTCATATATACGTTTTTGTCCACCAATACTCGCCGCTGGTCGACTCTCAGCCAGATTCATTCCGAATTACATCGCTGGCGACGCCATCTACGACATTGAAGCCCTCCCGTGAAACGATCTTTCCGTGTGTAACAGATCTTAGTCACGTTTGCACAGCTCCAATCCCAGTGTCATGATCTGACGCTCTGCTGCAAAGATAGGCCGATAGTATCTGGAACGGTTCAGTACTGAGGCCCCAGCGCATAACATTGTAGGAGGGGCAGGAACGTATCTCCCTCCTTCTTGCACAACCAATCGGATCGACGGCGTATCCGTTCTCGAGATATAAAAATACTATTCAGGTGGTATCCTGATAGTCTCATCAACTTGAGCGCTCCACTGCTCACACGTTACCAACACCTGCCGAAGCCTAGCCTTAACTCTCTCCCCGCTTATATATGTTTACTCATATTCAACTTCTATCCTGAAGGCATGGCTTCCAATAAGGGGGCCCACACTTTTCCTGTAATCGGTACGATATGATAGTGAGCTCGTTCTTGGGCTTGTAGGTCTTCGTGAATACACGCCGTGGCGGGCTCAGAGTGTACCATAGTATGTACGGTATTCATACCCCGGCAGTTCTTAGTACCACGCCGTGTATCTGCCTATTTATCTATCTATCTGCGATCAAAGAACATCTGGATGGATTATGGATATTTTGATCAGCCAATCCACGTCCTTTTGTGTTCGGCGGAGTGCACTGGGATAATGATCACGGCCCTATTTCGAGATTCTGATGGTCGCAGGCTGTAGGTGAGGTCCGGAAGCAGACCTCATGGTCACGAGTCGTTGAATAGGCCAATATGTATTTGAAGTCCTGACTCTATACCGTGGTAAATTAAATAAGCCCCCTTGTCCCCTAGCACCCGACGACTGCTACCAGTATGTCCTCTAACGATCTCGAAGCGGTTGTAGAGTCCTTCCTCAGTGTGCAATCTGTCATTGTCCAGCCACTTGCCACGCTTTCAGTGAGTCGTTCTGGAGCATGTTCCTTTCACAAACTCGTTAAACGAATGGCCGTCGCGTCTTTAAGTCTATGTTTCTTGTCTATGGTGAGCACCTATTGAGTCGCATTTGACAACAATTTCTGAAAGGTCCTTCCAAATAGGAATGTATGTCATTATCTTCGGACTGTGTACAGGCATCCTCTACCGTCGCAAAGGGCCTTCTTATGGCTTATATATGACATGCACCATATGCTTGTTTGTCCTCGCGACCATATACGTCGTTACGCAAACATTACAGATGATAGAGCAGACCCTTGTATACTTCCGTGCCTCGAAAACACGGGAATCCGAGCCTCTTGTCAAATATCTGCAGGGCAACAATGAGCAGACTGCTTTCGGGTAAGTCCGCATTTTCATCTCTTCTACCTGGCTTTGGGCAATTTCCCCACTTTTGTTTGTTCGCAATACTTACAAAATCCGGTACAACAGAGTTATATGCAACCTCATGTCCATCTCGATGAAGTACGGCCTCGATTCCGTCGGCTTACAATTACCTCACTGATTCTCTTCCTGGCAGCACTATCGCAGATATCATGCTTGTGAGCAAGTTTAAAATGACGGTCTGCACTCATAAATGTTTCCATGACATAGGTCAACCGATGTTACGTCGTCTGGGGATCGAACAGATTATTGTTGTACACTCTATCAAGCGCGGCATTCATTCTGAACAGTATGTCTTTCAAGCCTCTCTCCCGAGTTTGAGTATGAGCCTCTAATGAAGAATCACTTCTGTATCATTCTAGTTGTACAACTGGTAGCATTGACCATGTACTCTGTCGGGGGTGCCAATCCCTCGATGAGTCCCCTTGCCCGCACCTCTGTGCATCTCAGTATGGGGACCTTGATTTCCACTGCAGCAGCTAATGCTCTGATGTCTCTTATGATTGGTCGGTCTATCCACTCCATCGTTCATTCTCAAGAGCAAAGTTATAATTTTGGTACCACTAGCGAGTCGAATCTGGTGGATAAGTCGAAAAGCAAGACAACATATGGGGATGCCAATACGTGCTAGGTACAAGTTGATTGTCGCTGCTATGTGCGTTTGTTAGCTTTTCGAGAGCGTTCAGCCGGCGTAGCAGTGTTTGTTGACGCTGCATCTTAGACTGGAATCTGGGGTACTGTATTCCACAACCCTTATAGCGACAGGTATCATCAACTTCACATTCGATCCGCACACTTTCGGCATAGCACCTATCCAGTTTTCCGCTGTCGCGACGCCGATGGCAGTGAGTAGCTCACACTCCTACAATCTTGTGGAGACTCACTATCGTGACTTCATTACTTTGTAGGGTTTAGCGCCTACGTTGATGATTGTTCGTATCGCATACGGCAAACAAGTGGACAGTGTACAACAGACTATGTCGATACACTTTGCGGAACGGGAAACCCGGGCGTCCAGGAGGAGTGGTACACGTGGGACCATGGACATTTGCCCTCGTAGTGGAGTTCAGACTTCGGAACCTGGCGACACACAGTTGGCCGACCCCGAAGCGAAAACGAACGAGTTGTGGGCTATATAGGAGGCCATTTCATTCACGATCTTTTCATCATATATACATACGAGTTATCACATTCCCCCCATCGTTCTTTAATATATTATTAGTCAATTTCGTAAGATACCTGTTTAGCTTCGTTATTTTTTCCCGAGTTGCTGGTGATATCGAAACCTCTGAAGCGAGATAATCTTCACCATAAGGTCACTGCTATGGTCAACTCTTGACGCCGTCGTACATAAAAATCAAAGATCGGTTCTCGAAATGTTGAAGAATCAGTACTTCAAGATTCGGGCGCGAGGGGTGAAGACTCCTCGGATATCCATGATTAGAACGACAACGGCTGCCCGTCATTCTTGCGATCACCAAGAGGTACTGTTTTTGGTGAGCCTAATCAATCTCTCTGTGTTATCCACAGTGTCTCTGATTCGAATCGAATATTAGATATTTTGAACCGCATTCTCGATGGAATTGAGCGCCACCGAGTTCGGCGTCGTTTGAACGCATCGTCACCGTCACCCTATGGTGTTTACAACTGTCAATAATTATCTCGTAATCAAGCAAGGTCGGATCCTTTCGCAATTGAGGGGGCTTCTCACCGCAATTGCGAAGGTTTGTCTGCGCACTTCCAGTGACCAAAAAACAGAGCTTATCTACGTTCAATGTTTCATTCACAATTCTAGGTAAGAGGCCTGAGAGCTGTGTCGGTGTTGAATTGGGCCCTTTGACCTTGGTGCCCTCCATTACAGGCATATTAGCGCCTGTGATAAGTCAGGCCTTCAGGCGCCAGTACCACCCATAGGTCATGTGGCCTAAATTTGCTTCAGGGCGCGACGCGTTTATTTGGTACCAATCTTATCTTATCACCAGCACTAATGATCTATACCTAATCTATTAGTATTTTCTCCTGTACTTTGGTGGTATCAAATCAATGAAGGTACCAATTGAGGCTTGATGAGCTCTGGCAGTCCCCCAAAATCCAATTTTTGGTACACTTACGACCACAAGACCAGCTCAAAGCGATTGCGGAAGACATTTTCTGGCATTGCAAAATGACTTTTGACACGTTTAAACACCATATTACCCTCCCTTTGTCGTAAAAACCTGAGCCGAGTGGTTATACATCGATGTTGACGCCGCTGCCATTGTCCCTCTGCTTACTGTAAGTCTTATCTTCCTGGCGAGTTGATGCTGCAGCAATTATCCCTGGCGTACACGACGACGACCCAAGCCCCGAACACTACCGTAAAGCGTCTATCGGTCCTATTGGATACGCCGATGAACGTTAGTACCAACCCCAACTATTATCGCCGGCATCCCCAGACCGATCATCGTTTTCTATATTTCAGCAGTGGGACAGTGCAATGCAGAGGAATGCGATGAAAGATCTGATGATAGTGATAGCGTAATCTAGAATGTGTATCTACATGCTCTACCAACGTGGTCCATATGGCTAAACAATGGTAAACTACGATGACGTACTCCGGGATACCCCCACTACATGTGCCCCCTTTAAAAAAATGCGTCGCTCTCGACGCTCGCTCCCGACTTCTCTGCTGTCTCCGGTGCCTTCTCTGACTCTCTCGCTGTCTTCTCTCCTGCTGGCATTTCCTCCTCTCTCAGTCGCTTCTCCAACTCTTTCTGCTTCCCCGCTAGCTCCGTGCCTTCTCGTGGATTGAATCGCCTCAGGTTCCTCGCGCTGACTGCTCCTTCTAGCCTGAGTCTGTCCAACGTCTCTAGCACGTATGAGTTGACGTTCCTTTCCACGACTCTTTTTGGCATGCTCCACTTCGGTACCAACTTCCTTTCGGTCTTGAACGTCGTGTCCCACGATCTCTGGTACACCTGTACTAGATCTCCTTTCTTGAAGACTACCTCCTTCGGATGCCTCTCTAGTACCCTCTTATCGAACACCCCTTTCCTCTTCCACGCGTGTCTGACCATTTGGTCGTATCCGTCAAGTTGCTGCTGTGCTACGTATGCGGCTTGGGTTGCTACCTCGGATGCTGTGGGTTCGTTTTGTGCAGTTTCGACTGGGGTTTTTGGCGTATTCACCACTCGACCTAGTAGTAGCTCTTTTGGCGTGAATCCGATGGCAGGTAGTATCCGATTGTTCAGGCTCTGCACCACTTCTTGTAGATGGTCCGGCCACTTGTACGGTAACGTTTTCCAATCCATCGCTTTGAACTCGTCGGAGTCCTCCCCCAATTCTGGTGCGCACAACCTTTTCAGGACATGTAGCAGAAGTCGGTTCGTTCCTTCTACCAGCCCGTTAACCCAAGGTGAGTATGCTGGTGTGACATGATGTTTGATACCCTTTGTCTCGCAGAACTCGTGGACTTCGTTGTTCTTGAAATGAGATCCGCCGTCCGTCATGAAGGTTTCTGGTGGTACGTATGCGAAGCATAGCTTATCGAGGCTATTCATGGTGGTTTTCGCCGTTCCCGCTGTTTTGAGGGCGTCTGCCCATAGGTGTTGCGAGTACACGTCGAGGTACATCCCCAGATTGTGGTACCCCCCTTTTCCTTTCGGCATTGATAGGTAATCCCCCACGATCATTTTGAGTGGGTGTCGTCTTGTGACCGGGTTCAGTAATGCGTGGATATATGCTGGTCCGAAGTTTTTGCACCATGGGCATTCCGTTATCGCTGTTGTGATCGACTCGTCCAGTTTCGGGCTCCAAATCCTATCGAGTAAGTTGATTTTCACGATGTCCCTTCCCCAATGTCCCTTTTCCTGATGTTCCTTCCTCGCTAGCTCCACCGCTTCTTTCCTCGTGACGCATTCTACCTTTGCTCTCGCTTGTACTCCTCCATTGCCCCCGACCTTCCATAACTTTCCCTCTTCTATTACATACTGTGACGCTCGGTGTTGTGCTTTTCTTTTTTCTTTTAACGGTTTTTCTGATCTGATGTTTGCTATAGCTTCTACGACTTCTTAAAATATTGGTTCCTCCTCGAATCTTTTCCAGAGTTTTGTTAGTTCTTTGTTTTCGTTCCCTGCGACTCCAAACACGTCGTTTACCAATCCTCTCGACCTTTCCCAGTCCTCACTTACGCTCCACTTGCTTCCGTCTCCTGTCGTGCGCTCTGTTCCTTCCCACATCCGGCTCAATCCGTCTGCTACCACGTTCAACTTCCCTGGTATATGTCGCACGTCCACGATGTTGTGTGCCAAGATCCCGTCTCTCCATCGCGCGTGGGCTGCGTTCAACTTGTCGTTCATGAGCACGTCTCGTAACGCTTGGCAGTCTGTCTTGATTTCGACTGGAAATCCCCATACTGTATCTGCAAACTTGTCCAACCCGTACTTCAATGTTGCGAACTCTAGTAGGAACGGTTTGTACTTCTTCTCCGAATTCGATGTTCTCTTGGAAGCGAATCCGATCGGGTGTGTTTCGACTTTGACTGTTCCGTTGCTCCTTTTCCTCTCGAATCTTTGCGCCAGCACCGCTGCGAATCCTTCTTGACATCCATCTGTGGTTAGGATGAAGTGCGATCCATCCCACTTGGGCGCCTTCAGCACTGGCTCCGACACCAATCTCTTCTTCAAATCTATGAACGCCTTCGTCTGGCTGTCCCCCCATACTTCCTCTAGCCTGAAGTTCTCCATGGTCGACCTATACACTGATTTCGAGCATTTATCCGGCAACTTCACCGTCTTTAGTATGTCTCTCAGCGGCCCTTCTACCTTTGCGTAGTTACTTATCAGATCCCTGAAGTGCCCCGTTAGTCCCAGGAATGATGCCAAGTTCAACGCCGTCTTGGGCTTTGGCCAGTTGACTATTGCCGTGAGTTTTGCTGGGTCCGTCGTTACTCCGTTCTCCCCTACTTTGGCTCCTGCGAATATACTTTCCGCTACGAAGAATTCTGACTTGCTCGCTGATAGCGACATGTTCTTCTCCCTTACGCGACCCAAGATTCGTCTTAGTTTCTCCATCATTTCTCCGAACGTGTTCCCTGACGTTGCCCCATCGTCGACAAAGAGCTCCATAGTTCCTTCACCCACTAGGTCGCCGAGGTGTTTCGCGGTCACGTCGGCGAATGTTGACAGTGCTCCCGTCAGTCCGAATGGCATTTTCGCATACCAGAAATAACCTCGACCCTCCACGTAGAACGCTGTATATGGTCTAGACTCTTTCGCCACTTTGACTGCATAGAATCCCGAGGCGAAGTCGAAGCACGACATATACTTGTGTCCACTAAGCGCTTGCTGCTTCTTCCTGATGTCCCCCTGCGGCATTGGTGCTATGGTTGTGAGTTTGTTAACCTCGCCGAAATTCTGGCATATCCTCCACTTCTGTGGTTTGCCTGGTCCACCTTTTTCCTTCTCCTCTCTTTGCTCCTCCACTCCTTCATTCGGAAAGCACGGCTCTAGCCCCGCGTTCCTACACTCGACGTTTAACCTTCTCATCAGTTGCTCCATTGACAACCCTTCTCCTTCATGCGCCTTCTTCGCCAAGACCGTTGGTGCAATGCATTTTACGTCTCCCGGACCGCACGGCTCGATGACACCTGCCTTTAATAGTTCGTCGACCTTCGTATGGAAGTATTCATGTTGCGGTGGCGTTAACGGCTTCTGATGTACCTTTTTCCGAAACTTGGCATCTTCTGGCACCTTGAGTTTGTGTACTGCGCCCTCTACGTTCCGTACCTCGCTCACTGACAGTGCGAAACAGTCTGCGTGCTCCTTTAGCAGCTCTTCTACCTTCACCCTCTCTTCGTTCGTCAGATCCTTCCCAATTTTAACTTGTCGTAATATCTCTCGCACTCGCTCTTCCCTGAAGGCTCCTCCGTTACTTTCGTTCCTTGTGAATAGTCCTGTCGCCGCCTCTGTATTGTCCAAGGCTTCCGGTATGATTTCATACCCGGGATCCATGTCACTTTCCCCTTCAGTAATGAAACACACCGGTATTTCGTCGCCCTGGCTTTCGATTGGATCTGATGATTCGGCGTGTGAGTACTCATTTGGTTCAGGTACGGCATTGTTCATTGAAACTCCCCTCAAGGGGGGTGCGTTACTTCCCCCCGATGAGTTTGCACGCTTTTCCTCTTGTTGTTTCCTTATGAACTACATCGAGCGTTATCAGTTCTTCTCCCTCCTTCCTTGCTTTTGCCTCTCTTTTCCTTCCTTCATTTCTGCTTTTCCATCTTCGCCACCTCCTTCCTGCCTTTCCTCTCCACTCTCTCCAGTACGTTCTTCTTTCCCATTTTCTCTCCAGTTCTTCCCACTCTTTTATCCACCTCTTCCTCTCCAACAACCTATCCTGCTTCTCTATCGCCTCCTCTCTCCTCCATTCCCTATACTTCTCCTCGATCTCCTTCCAGTCTATTGCTTTCTTGTCCTCGTTCTGTGTGTTTTCGTGAGTGGGTATCTTGTTTCCTTCAAACGGTAATTCGACTAAAACTTCCCTTTCCCGTGGGGCTTCTGTATTCACAGTCACCCCACCATGGTTGCACGCTTTTTCTTTTTGTCGGGGTCGCGCATCCTCCACCTTGCCTACGACCTCTCCGACTTTTGCAACCAATGGTTTCTTCTTCCTCTTCGCCTCCACCTGCTTCCCTAGTCCCTCGTTGAATATCTTCCGCACTTCTTTCCCTTTTTTCACCACTATCGTGTCCTTCTCGTAGTCGTGTACCGCCCCGAACTTTTTGAGTAGTGGTTTCCCAAACAAGAAGTCCCATTGCCCTCCGCTGTCGAAGACCTCTAATGCCGTTTCCATTTCTAGCCCTTTTACTCTCACCACTCCTTGCCAACTTGCCACCCCCGGTACCAATGCTCCGTCCGCCATTCTCATCCACCTCTTCGACTGTCCCCAACCTCCTATTTCGTCCTTGATCCTCTCATATTGTTGCTTACTTAGCCCAACCACCATTGCCCCGTCGTCTATCATTCCGCACACTAACGTAGCCTTCCTTTCCCCGTCTATCAACTCCACGTCCACCCTAAATGGTTCGCTCACTCGGCTTCGGACTTGTTGAACAGAATAAACGTCAATGGTATTTTCGCTGCTAGGCTGTACATGCGAATCTTCATGACTGTGATTGCCCAAGAAAAAGTCCTTCCTCTGGATTGTACGGTCGCCGCTCAGTCCGTTGATCCTTCCCCATTTCCCGAGTCTGAATACCCCGCCAGTATCCACTCCACGTCGTTTCCTACCCCCACCGCATATGTATTCGCCGCTACTCTCTGAAACGCCCCTACTGTTCTTTGCACGAACCTCCTGTAGTTCCGCTCTTGTTCCCCAATCGATATGGTTGACTGGCACTGGACGTCCCTTCCATGGCTTGGTCCCACGCATCCGAAACATTCTCCCGTGCCTGCTCGTTGCGTTCCTGGAGCTATCGGCCATACCATATTCTCATTCGGTGGTGCTCGTCCCCACTGGTTGGTGAATGCAATTAAGTCTTGCCTCCATAGCGCCTTCCCTTCAGGAGTATCCGGTTTCTGTTCGTAGCCGTTGACGTTTGCCTTCAACGTTTCCTTTTGAGCGTCCGTGAACTGCACTCTCCGCAATGGCTGTTGGTACGCCGGTTGTTGGTACGTTGCTTGTTGTTGCTGCGGTTGTCTGTACTGAGTTCCTTGGAAAAGGTTGCCTCGACCGCCACCATTGGACGCGAAGGGATCTGGTGCGGGAGTCCTACTTCCTTGGTTCCTGTACCTCGGTTGCGCTGGGGCTTGTCCTATCCTGACGTTGTTGAACGAGTTTGCGAGTCTCGTTGTCGGCGTGCCTGGCGTCTGCAGTGTTGTTTGCTTCTCCTTCAACTCTTCTATCGCCCTCGCTGTCCCCAATTTCTCTTTGACAACCTTTATGTCCACCTTTCTAAGCTCGTCCGTAAAGTCTTTCCAGTTTTCCGCCTCGTTACTGACTAGGGTGTGGAATATCTTTGGTAGTTCCTTGTGAATGCTGTATATGTCGGACGGCGTGTTCGAGATTCCCGCTGCTACGCTCAGCTCCCAAAAGTCGTCGGTGAATTTTTGGTGTGGCCATTGATTCTTTTCTTTGTTCTTAACATCTAACCCTTCCGTTCCTAGTCGCAATGCATGTAACTCTTGGATGTAATCGGTTGTCTTCTTCGTGACCGTCACCCTTGTCGGAAACTCTTTCAACAACAACTCGCTGTAATGTTCCCATCCTTTGTCCTTATCTCCCTTCTCTAGTTCTTCGTGCCACTTCTCCGCCCTACTTCCGTCCTTGTAGAATAGCCTTACTAGCTTTGTATAGTCGTTCTCGTTCTTCTGCGTTTGCACCAACCAACCTTCCGCCCTTTTCAAGAAATTCTTTGACGTTAGTTCTTCTCCCACTTCTCCTCCCCACAACGGCATGCTTGTATTCGTTGCCATCGCTATTGGCTTCGTTGCCTTCGGGGATTCTGCTTTCGGTGATTTAGGTTCTGCTGATGTGTCTGGTGTGGGTGGTCTGGTGATCCAAGGTGTGTCCGGCCTCGTCGACGGTGGTCTCGTTGGTGGTGCTGATGCTGATATATAGTCTAGCCCTCTTCTGGCCGCTGCTGAACCCAGCCAAGATGCAGTGGTTCCTGGTACGTCGCGTGTTCCTAGTATGAACTCGTCTGCTCCTCCGCTCTCTTCTTGTCTGCTCGAGGGAAACGATACTGAAGATAGTGTGGATAGCGACGATGATAACGAGAATTCGGTACTGGGTTCTGTGGTTGGTGTCGGTGTTGTTGAGATGAATCTACCGTCCGGTCCACGCGGTCGTGCTGATTGGTTCTTTCTTCGGGTGCCTATTGCTGCTAAATGTTTCGGTGCGAGTTCTGGTGCGTGTTTCGGGTTCTAATTCGTGGATGTTCGAATCTCGCTCTCGTCACCAAGATGGGACAGTGCAATGCAGAGGAATGCGATGAAAGATCTGATGATAGTGATAGTGTAATCTAGAATGTGTATCTACATGCTCTACCAACGTGGTCCATATGGCTAAACAATGGTAAACTACGATGACGTACTCCGGGATACCCCCACTACAGCAGTCAAGCAACTTCACCCCGATAGTGGGTAAGATAAAGGAAGTTAAGTGTCATTACAACATGGTTGGAGGTGCTGGCGCGCCACAAAGATTGATTGTGACCGCGTGAAAAATCATCATGATCATGTCGGTATTTTCCATCTACACGGCGTCATTGACTCCGAAGGAATACGGAGCAAAAACTTTGTGATCTCCCGCAGTGCTGCCCATTGACCCCACCCCAGATTCGTTCTGTCTGTACGGCCGAAGGAGACCCATAAGTACATGCTGCTGATATAGGCAAGTGTGGCAGTCTGTTGATTGAGATAGGTACATGCGATGCGCGGCATAACTAACAAACCACGTGGAAGAAGCTAAGAGTAAATGTGCGATAGAATCATGTCCAGTGATAGAGAAATCAAAGACACAAAGCAGTCTCGTGAAGCGCAACCACAAATTAGCGAGGCTGGTTAATCACGAAGATGAGGGTGTTTGTTTGATAAAAGGGTATCAACGTGGCTGCGGTCGTAAAGAATATGGCCAAACCACGAGAGGGAGAGGGAGGGTGAGGTAGTCATTGTTTAGCCCACTCAAGTAGAAAAGTTAGGTCTGAATTTGAAGCACTTTATAGAACTTGACTCGTAGAGAAACCGAGATCTCTTCGTCGCAACGTCCTTCGACCCGATGAATGGGCGTTCTTGTAGGATATGAGGCATGGCTGCAGCAGGGTACTGATAAGACGGGATATTAAGTAGGAAGGACTAAGGAGACGTACTTTGACGAGACCCAAACTCGATACCAAGCGAAGGTTCCATCAAATCTCCCGGAAACTGGCCGATGCAGGGTATGTCGGTATACGCCATGGTCAAAGCGAACAGGCAAATGAGAGCATTTCCAAGACTTATCGGCAGGTAGAAGGAACGAAAAGGCCGAGGATTCCGCGATCAGCGATGGGTGGGGCCGACTACCTTGATTAAATAGCCCGTCTCCCAGGGTTCGTGCGTGTAGACCCAAGGGAATGTCATCGAAAGCACGGCGCCGAGAGAAAATGATGAAAGGGAAAGAATCATGGCGATAGGAAGGGGTAGACAGGACTGGCGAAGCACTTGAATGTTGAGGGGATGCAGCGAAAGGGAAGAGAGTCGAAATCTTTAAGCCTACATCGCATTTGTGGGGTGTTCATGCTACGTAGACAAAATATTTTTTGGGCTATCATTGACCAATTTCAGTGAATGAACTTGATTTGAAAGGAAGACATTAGAAAGGTCGAGTCGGCAATAACCAGAAAAGAACGCACACGGGCTCGTTCTACTACCACCCAACTTGGTGAGCTTCCCTGGGAAGCCAACCTGCATTTCCTAAATCGTCTCTTTGGATATCGTCGATAGAAACCGACCCATTCACACTATTCGCCATAACCCCGAGATCGGTCCCACCTATGCTGGTTGGGGTACAACAACGAGCGTCATGAAGGGGACGAGAAGAAGGGACATATAAGGGACCGTGAAGTTTGTTGTTAACCTTCTGTGGCGACCGAAACTCGACATTAAGGGCTTGATGCTGTACCACGATGCATAGCACCTGAGATCAGGCAGCGTCAGAAAAGACGAGGAGCATCTGCAGACAAGCAGCATTTAAACAAAGTGGATGCAGAGAAGGGGGAGATGGTGGTTCGACACCAAGCTGAATTCGAGCGGAGTACGAAAAAAGATCCGAAAAGAAGCTGCCTCCGGGACGTCGGGCGTGCATTGCCGAAAGAGCCGAAGTGCTAACCTACCTCTATCGTTCTGACTACCATCATCAATTTCCTGCTCTCTCGTTCGCTCAGACAAAGTCCGGTATCTACTTCCCTGTTCCAAGCACCATCACAGCAGAGTCCAGACCTAACTAAATGCTGGGAAATGTGCTGTAGTCCATGGATCGCTCGACCGATGCATTGTTTGAGGTCTCAGTTACGTCTCAAGATCTCGCCTCCCAGATCTTCCACCTATGTGACTGTGGTCCTTGCAGTCGTACTCTCACTTGCCATAGAACTCCTTCAGTACTAGGATATCTAGAGGGCTAGTTTCGGAGACCTAGCTCTGCCGGTGCGTGCTTACACCTTCTCATTTTTTCATCCAGGTTGACATAATATGTTCAGAGAACAAGTTTGAAACCACCGGCCACGAATCTCGCCAAACTTGTGGTAAACTTTGATGGCCCTCTTGCTACGTCTATGCTGATTTACGGTGGTTAGTTTTCCTCATTCGATTTCTCACCGTAGGCGGCCAAGAAGAAGACCAATACCTATATTACGGTCGCTCGGAAATCGATTGCGTTCTCAAGAAGACGAAAGCATGCAAGAAAAGGTCACAGGTCAAGGCGTACATCAAGAAACGAGGAAGGTATTTGGAAAGACTCGTTGCTGTGGGTTTTGAGTCTTTTATTGTCCAAATATTGTGGATGGCTAACGTCGGTTCAGCATGCTGACCTATGTCCTGAATGGGTATATGCTGACTGTGACTGGCAGATGGAAGAGGCTGAACGAGTGAGGGAGGCGAGGTTTGATGCGTAAGTCCAGTTTTTTACCTTCGCAAAGTAGACTGGATGGGTCTACTTGCCACATCTCGAACATGTACGATTAAGGCACGCCTTGATATTCAGGGCTACACAGACGACGTCGTCATCTGTGCGACGATTGCTGGCATATCAGAAATGACTTAAATCTATCAAGCGATACGCCATTGACCGAGCCTGGTGAGTCTCGACCCGTCATTGAGTACTTGTCTCTTGGCCTCTGGGTTACAAGTTCTCATCGTAGAAGTGGAAAGGCTCTGAACGAAACTCATCCCAACGGTGATCACGGCCGCGCTTTTTGGCTGCTGAACAACTTTCTCGCCGTCTCGGGAATAACCCCTGCCCCCTGGCGCCAGTGGACGGCGACATCAGAACCCTACACCATTTTCCCCTTTGTAGTCGCCCGCTGTGCTCTCATTGCCGATCGTTATCTCTCCTACAAACGCTCTATCCCACCATCTGAGTGGCGAAACCTTCTCCCACCCGATATTGCGTGTTACCCTCCCTCCATAAAAACGATAATTGGTCTACCCGACGATGTAGACATTACACCAGAAATGGTGCAAGCCGCAGCTACAGATGACCGATTCGCCCACGAGGTTCGTCAATACATCGATCGCGTCAAGGACCTTGCAACGTTAACGTTAAGCTATTCTCCCTCGGCTGATCATAGAAAGGACAAGATGTATGCCGTCTGGTCCAATTAGGACCAGGATTCGGGACTCGGAGTCGAAAAAGAAGTCATCTTGGCTCTCGACCCCGTTGAAAATCAAGGATCAAAGGAAATGCTGGTCGTGCGCCCACTGTACTCTGAACGTTGCGGAGCTGTCGACAAGGGAGAAAATGATGAGACATTTGAATAGTCTGTGAGTGAATTTCACCTTTTATATCGCTTCATCTAAAAGGCTAACCTTGTTGAACCTGCAGGCACGACATTAGCGAACCAAGGACCTCGAAGGATTTCTTTTATGCGGCTTGGGATGAGAGATTGATTGCTACTTCGAACATGGAGGGCCAGCCAGCCGATGAGGATATCTCTAGACGGAGAAATGTGAATCTACTGCCTGTTGTCAAACCCGGAAGATGGATTACTTAGATTAGTTGGGAGTAGTCGGTTGCTTGTACTAATTTGAGCGGGTATAGGAAGGAGTTTCTGTTAATTGGCCCTGAGACTCCAAATGGCTTCGGTAGGTAGGACGAATTGGGTGTACATTTAAGTTACGATCGAATACGGTAATGATACAAAGTGTTTCAATATAGCAAGGACAGTGAATCTTTTTATGCCTTCTCGACGACTCCAACGATATTGGCGGCCTTGTACGGGGTCTCTTTCTGAGTCTAAACCAAGGAAATTCACAATGAGCACAATGTATGACGCGAAATGAAAGCGAACGTACATGATCATTGCAAATCAAGAAACGGGGTTCGTCTTCGGAGGCCTACATAACGTCCTCGACATCAGCTTCTTGTTACTTCGAATAGAACTTGAAGGAAACGTACATTGCCTTGAACACCCGTCTCATCAGCGGACTGTTTCTGATCGATGATCTCGCCAATACCCGAGGTGGTAGAGTTCTCGATGTTGCCTCCGCCAATGGCTTGGTATTCTATATCGTGAGGGCGAGAGCAAGGAGACTGACTTGGTAAGATTTAGAAGAAGGCATTTTGAAGAAAGTTGGTTTTGTTCGAAATGAGAGAGTTGAGAGAGAGGAGGGGAGGCCTGGGGAGGCAGTTAAACCACCCATATTCGATTCCCCAATTTCTCAAATCGTGCTTGCACTGACTTCAATCGTCTCCTTTTAACTAGTTCGTTGCGTTCCCGTGTGATCTCCTCCTCCCTCTGCTTCCTTTGGTTCACCGTCTCATCATCATCGTACTTCCATTCCACCGTCGAGAAAACCTCTTCAGAGAATTCATGAAACAGGTCGGATGTGATGGGAACCCAATTCTTGTTCTCATCTACCTTGTCCTTTACCTGCTTCGGCATCTCATCCTTAATCAACGCCGCTTGATGTCCCAGCTTCGTCTTGATCCACTCCAATTTATCCGGGTGGATGAAGCAGTCGGTTAGGCTGAGGTCCCATTTACCTTCGAGCTCCGTGAACTTTGTTCGCGATTCACTCTGCTTCCATCTGAACCGCCACACTGGAAGTATCACATCTTCCCCCAACCCCAACGCCACATATTCCGCCAAATACATATCCTTTCGATCCTGTTTAAGCTCCTTTAGTCTTTTCTCCAGGTCGGACAGCTTCTCCGGGTCCCTTACCTTAGCCTCTCCGCCCAACTGTTCCTCCGATGGTTTTCTGTAGAAGGAGAGAGTAGCGACACGGTCATCGCCCTCCCCCGTCAGGTCCATGTGGAAGGCTGAAAGCACCTGTAAACTTAGTCAGGGTGTCTTCGCCCCCTCGGTGGGGAGCCAAACGCACCGCGGGATGCTTCATCCATTCCGCTATCCTAAGAATTGCCTCCTTGGCGGGTTGGGAGACTGAATACTCCCAGACATGCGCGCCTGGCAGTTCCGTGTGCCTGTTCTTCGGTCTCAGCTGTCCGTCGGGCGCAAAACATCCTTTCTCTCCATTCTCCCCGAACTTAGTGTCTGTCGTGCCAAGGTCAACACTCCACACCCCTATCAACGAGAATCGGTCACGTACTCGCGGATCCGAGCTTGGTGAACAGACTGAGGTAAGGGGTAGTGTGGAGCCCGAAATTCGTGTCACAGAAGTGTAGGTTGATTGCACTTTCAAGCATTGTCTCCAGGCCCCCCAACCCAAGCGCATGAACCATCCCCGCCACCGTGACTGTGACTTGAAAGACCTGAGGGTCTCCTTGAACTTCTTGAGCCCAAACTCTGCACCGTTTTAGTCCTGAATCACATCACACTTTTAAACTCACTTACTTGGGTCGAAGTCCCTCCAGATCATCGCAAAGCTTCTTGATGTCATCCCTATTGACAAAGAAGGTACAAGAGGCGGAATGTTTCTCCGAAGGAAAATCTTCGATGAGCTGCTCAACCCTTCGGACAGCTTCCTCTGTAGTGAGGCATCGAATCTCTTCGGGTTCCCTTCCCGCGAGAGGTAGTATGGCCTCTGCCTCTATGTCCTCTTTTCGTGTCCTCCTGTCTTCAAGCGCGGATCTTCCAACATCTTTTGCCTTCGTGCGGAGTCCCCTGCCTGTCTTTTGATGTGGCGAGGGGAGGAGACTAGCTCGCTCGGGTGCTAATGAATGGTTGTTGTCGTAGCCACCATCACATTGGTCAGCACAAAAGAAAGGGGAAGCGTTGGAAATGAGGGGAAGTTGTTGGCTGGAAGCGGTGAAGGCATCGTCGTAACCGTCTGCACAAGGGTCGCCACCTTTGGCGTCATCGAGACCAGGAGAGTGGTAGCGAGCATATGGGTCAGTGAGGCCACGAGGACCGGGTCTTGCCTTTGCCTCTGCGTCCTGCATTCTGTTGCATTGCTGTTCTTCGATATCATGCGAACGAAGTTGATCTTCGAGAAGATGAAAGGCCACTTGTGAGAGATAGACCTAATGAGTGCATAAGCTAACTGTTCAACGAAAAGGAGAGAAGAAAATGTACCTGTTGTTTCCCCGGAACAATGTCCATACTTTCCAAACCAAACGCCGTCCTTGCCTGCTGCACCCTCTCCTTCTTTGTTCCCTCCATAACTCCAACCTTGGCCATCCCCTCCCCATACCTCTCACAAAACTTCTCTGGCGTCATATTCACCTCAAATACCACCCCACATCTCTTCGCAATCTCCACCAACCCAAAACTCCTCACTTGGCCCTTCACATTCCTTCCCTCCAACTGATTCGGCAGCTGTGAATCGTTCGGGTTGATACAGAAGACGTGCCAAGCTTGAGGTTCGTCTAACATCTTGAAGAGGGTGTCTAATGCTGCACGGAATTCTCCTGCAACACATTCACCGGGTTTCGTGGCGGCTTCATTGTCCTTCCCAAAGGGGGATTCAGATTCATCGACCATCATGTCGGCGCTTTCGTGGACTGCGGGCATTCGACGGATCGTCCTCTTTCTCCAGCTCGAAGGAGCACGCATGGGTTTCAGATTTTGTTGGGCACCAACAATGGTCTCTTCGTTATGGGGATGAGCCTGCACTGCGATGGCTTTCCCACTGAAGAGGCCCTTGACGAACGGGTTGATGGAACCCTCGGCTACTCTACCTGAACTGACACCAACGGCACCAGCATCACCTGCACCACCACGGAGGAGGGAGACAAAATCCGAGTTGAGCTCGTGTTGGTTACGCTCGAGGAAGTTCTCGGAGGAATACGTGACAGGTCCATTGAAGTGGTGAATGGTGAACGTCGGGTAGCCACTACGATCGATGGAACCGGTTCTGAAGGAGGAGTGGTTTCCCCAGCGATTCTGAAATGCTTCGACCATCGTATGATTGGTCTTATTGGGTGCTCGTTTGGCTTGGTCGTCCATGATGTGAACCAGACCTCCGGGTTCGTTTTGGAGTAAGTGAACACATCCGGCGTTGTCGAAGTAGGTGACTTGGGGAGCGTAGCTGGCAATACCCTCGCTTTGGTACTCGGGGAGGTGGGATTCGAAGAGTTTTTGTTGGGTCCAGTGGTGCAAACGCTCGTTGGCGAAGTTGATGCAGAACTGGTCAAGGGAGTTGGGGCGGGAGGTTGTATTCTGGGGACCGGGGAGATCGAAGAGGGCGAGGAAGGTGCTGAAGTCGTCCGTACAGAGACATTGGTTGATATGCTCGTTCAACCAGGCGAAAAGAAGGGAATAAAGAACTTTCGCGAGTTCGTCTCGGTTGTTGGATGCACTGTCGGGGTCGAGGGGAATGGTACACATCTCCTTCTCGACAAGCTTAGACTTGTACGAAAGGCAAGCCTCAAGCTCGCTCTGCTGGACGCCACATAAGTCGGCAACGATCCTGCAGACCTCCGTATTCCTAACAACGGCAGCGTCCTCGTTGCGGTGACGGTCAACGGTGAATTCGAGGTTTCCAAGATGGAGGATAGCAGCAAGGAGCTGGGAGGTTTGTGCTACGTGACGTTTGGAAAACCCAATCGTCTTGAGTGCAACCTTCAGCTGCTCAAACCGCAGAGAATCGTCATCATTGGCAGTACCGCCACGAGGCGCAGTGGCACCAGGCCGCTGCTCCAGATATCGATACTGGGTTTTGTCATCGAGGTGAAGGTGGGCTCGTTCTTCTTGCGAGGCCCCGGCAATGAGGTAATAGAAGATATGAAAGTTGCGCTCGCCGCTCGGGGCACCAACAACACGGTTCCTCTCGAGGTAGTATTCGAGCGTCTTCGCACCGGTAAGTTGTCCAAAATCCGAGAAATGGAGCTCGGTGTACTTTCCGAATCGAGAGGCGTTGGGGTTGACGAGGGTGCGAGCGTTGCCAAACGATTCGAGAACGAAATCGGCTGCTGGGACTTGGCTGGAGAGCTTGGAGCCCTTCGTCCCGGGATTGGAGACGGAGAGCTCGAGGATGGACTTGATAGCTAGACATCGAGATTCAGACTTGCCCGAGCCAGTTTCGCCGCTATGAGAAGAACGGAGTTAGTATCGTCTAGAATAACCGAATGAAAAGAGAATGAAAAGAATCGAACGAAAAAAGAGCATAACCATCCGTGAGTACAACCAGCATCGCGATGACTGGTATCGTAGACCACACACGGCCATGAAAGGAAGGGGCTACTGCGACGAATAGCTCACCTGAAGACAATAACCTGGTCTTGTGTCGTCCTCTTCATGTGGTAATAGGCGTTGTTGGCCAGCTGGAAGATATGCGGCGGCTGCAACTCCTTTTTCAGCGTCGTGTTCCTGTACTCCGCAGCATACTTGTGCAAGACTAAATCTGCATTTGAAGCGACATGTTTGTGGGGGTTGATCGCAACCAAACAGCTGGAACCAATGTTGGTGTAGATAACGTCGGTCATAAACCGGTCTCTAAGGCAAGCGACAACGATATCGTCGGAGATGTTGGGGAGTTTGGTGAGGTCGTTGACCGACTCTAGGTGTTGTTGCATCGTTGACTGCCGGTTCATTATGGCAGTCAGCGTTAGAAAGCAAGTAAACTGTCATCGTCGTCAAAGGAAAACCGTTGGTTCGTCACTGTCTCTCCACGCCCAAAAGCAATACAGTAGCTCACCCAGTTCCCTCCAGACCTTGTTCAATTCCTCCCTATAGCGATCTTGTCCAAGTACCAGCGATATGGAAGACGGAAAAAGAGAAAATGGACGGAGAAAAAGACTCTGCACTTGCAACGAGCACTTTGTTTTCGTCAAATCTCTAACGTTATAGGGATGTGGTGAGTGGGCTAATATTTCGGGACGAGTATGTAGAGTATCGAACTTCGAGAACTGAGAACGGCGAGATGGGAGGAAAGAGTAAACAGGTGACCACAAACAGCCACGACCATTGGGAATCCACGTGGAGATCCTGAGAAACCGGCAATTATGCCGTCCCGACTCGCGGCCCGGGACCCTTTTTTCTTTTCTTCGCCTCGACTTACATATCACTTTGTGTTCTAGGAATCCATCTTCAACTTTCCCACTTCTTCTGGGCGGCTTGGTCCCTCTTTTCTTCCATCAAAGCCTACCAGAAAGCCACTCGGTACGAAAATTCATTTCCGTGGGAGGAGCAACCAAATCCCCGTCAATACAAAACCCGATCATCCTTTTGCCAATCCGAACCTCGTCAGCCGCTCACTCGCACAACGTCCTACATGAGCTCGAAGCTCTCAAGGAATGGCATCTCTACTTTGAACACACGGCTACTCTAATCTCGCAAGAGTACCAACGTCTCTCTTGCCACATCACAATCTAGGGACCGATTCTCATGCGGGCTTTGGCCCATCCATACCTGAAGATACGCTCAGAAACTGCCTCGTACGCTTGTAGTTATCTTCCTTCTTTCGCTGATGACGTTGACAATCTTATGGAGCTGATGCTATCTATTCCGCCAGCTCTGTGGACCATCAATCATTTGTTCAACCTAGTCAACGCTACGGATGGAAAGCACAGTCCAGAACATCTCAAGTCATCCTGATTCCTTCTTGCGCACCAGTAATCATCCCGGTTCATGGGTACAAGCTCCCCTCGAGACCACTTCTTCAACTCGAAATCAGTCATACTATCACAGTGCATGCTCCGCGTTCAATCCAAGCTTCTCTTTCTCGGTATTCATGAAGCGAGTTGCTCCAGCCTCTGACAAGGAAAAGTCACCCGAAAAACGCGTCCGTCGATCTCATGCCACTGCAAAGACCTACCTTCGACTCATAAGTGGATTGTCTATAGACAGCCATACCCGTTCCAAGAGAAAAGTAGTGAATCGCCAGCCTCACTCTGGCCCTGCCGATCTCTCAACCACACCTCCACCCAGAATGAACACTTCAGCCTCGTCATTTTTAGAGAACTGATAACTTATACTCGCGACACCTCGTCCCTCCTGCTCTACCGGCAGAAACTGTTTATTGGTATACAGGAGCTGAGCAACAGGTCGAGGTTTCTCACTGGACTACACCCTCGAGCCAACTCACGAGCAAGACAAATAATAGACTCCAAAGTCTTCGACCTGTGAAAACATGCAGTAGGTCGTTTACCTTTCGCTGGAAGGACCCATTTAGGTCGTATAGAGCTGAGCGCCGCTAGACACAGGCAATTGCGGCAAACTCCCTCGAGTATAGAGTTAAGCCGAATATTCTCTCGTCTCTAAATTACTTTCTTAAACCATCAATGTGGCCGTCTCATACCGACTTTCCTACACACTCTTACGTTTCACCGCTCAGAATGAAGGTCTGTAACGCTGGAAAACTGACATTCCGAGCTCTCGAGAAACCTCAACACGTTACGGTTTCTTTGAGTTCATTACAATCTCCAATTACCGCTAATCTCATGACCCACTCGTCTCCTGCCGTCAACAGGCTCTGCTCTATCGCGGCGAATAGTAATCAAAAATGTGGTTCCCTCTGATGGGATTCTGTTAGACGGCGACCATGACACTTTTCCATTCGGTGGCTGAATCGCTCTTGTGGTTATATCTTCTACGAGAACAGTCAATCTTCCCTCGAGTTCGTCAATCTAGTTTCCAAACGAAAATGGCGAGCGGGTCGTCTGAAGCAATGTACAATGGACGATGACTGTATTCTTTGACGATAGTAAGTTCAAGTATGCACTCGCCGAGTTATTCAGAGTACCTGAACATGTCAAATTTTACCGTGGCCAAAGATATTCAAGGCCCAAACTTCGATTCTGCCCACAAACCTGGGTGCGGGTTGCTCAAAGACACCGATATCTGAACGTTTCGTTGGTTAGCAACATACGTCGTCGTCATAGTCTCCCTTTTGCTCCTAACCCCTGTGCCATCGCCGGTGAGCGTAGAACTTCCCAAATTTCGATTTTTGGACACACTAAAACACCGTAAGATCGGTTAAGCTACTAGCAAATCTTCCAACGTAACTCAATTGCAGGCAATTTGATCTTTACTAAGGCCTGAGAGCTGTGTCGGTGTTGAATTGGGCCCTTTGACCGTGGTGCCCTCCATTACAGGCATATTAGCGCCTGTGATGAGTCAGGCGCCAGTACCACCCATAGGTCATGTGGCCTAAATTTGTTTCAGGGCGCGACGCGTTTATTTGGTACCAATCTTATCTTATCACCAGCACTAATGATCTATACCTAATCTATTAGTATTTTCTCCTGTACTTTGGTGGTATCAAATCAATGAAGGTACCAATTGAGGCTTGATGAGCTCCGGCAGTCCCCCAAAATCCAATTTTTGGTACACTTACGACCACAAGACCAGCTCAAAGCGATTGCGGAAGACATTTTCTGGCATTGCAAATGACTTTTGACACTTTTAAACACCATATTACCCTCCCTTTGTCGTAAAAACCTGAGCCGAGTGATTATACATCGATGTTGACGCCGCTGCCATTGTCCCTCTGCTTACTGTAAGTCTTATCTTCCTGGCGAGTTGATGCTGCAGCAATTCTCCCTGGCGTACACGACGACGACCCAAGCCCCAAACACTACGGTAAAGCATCTATAAGTCCTATCGAATACGTCGATGAACGTACCAACCCCAACTATTATCACGAATCGGACGCCGGCATCCCCAGACCGATTATCGTTGTCTTTATTTCAGCAGTCAAGCAACTTCACCCCGATAGTGGGTAAAATAAAAGGAGTTAAGTGTCATTACAACGTGGTTGGAGGTGCTGGCGCGCCACAAAGATTGATTGTGACCGCGTGAAAGATCATTATGATCATGTCGGTATTTTCCATCCACATGGCGTCATTGACTTCGAAGGAATACGGAGCAAAAACTTTTGTGATCTCCCGTAGTGCTGCCCATTGACCCCACCCCAGACTCGTTCTGTCTGTACGGCCGAAGGAGACCCATAAGTACTACTGATATATGCAAGTGTAGCGGTCTATTAGTTGAGATAGGTACATGCGATGCGCGGCATAACTAACAAACCACATGGAAGAAACTAAGAGTAAATGTGCGATAGAATCATGTCCAGTGATAGAGAAATCAAATACACAAAGCAGTCTCGTGAAAAAATTAACAAGGCTTGTTAATCACGGAGAGTTGTAAAGAATACGGCCAAACTACGAGAGCGAGAGGGAGGGTGAGGTAGTCATTGTTTAGCCCACTCAAGTAGAAAAGTTAGGTCTGAATTTGAAGCACTTTATAGAACTTGACTCGTAGAGAAACCGAGATCTCTTCGTCGCAACGTCTTTCGACCCGATGAATGGGCGTTCTTGTAGGATATGGGGCATGGCTCCATCAGGGTACTGATAAGACGGGATAATAAGTAGGAAGGACTAAGGAGAGCGTACCCTGACGAGACCCAAACTGGATACCGAGCGAAGGTTCCATCAAATCTCCCGGAAACTGGCCGATGCAGGGTGTGTCAGTATACGCCATGGTCAAAGCGAACAGGCAAATGAGAGCATTTCCACGACGTATCGGCAAGTAGAAGAGAAGAAAAGGCCGAAGATTACGCGACCAGCGATGGGTGGGGCCGACTGGCTCGTATCTTTGATTTTATATAGCCCGTCTCCCGGGGTTCGTGCGCGTAGACCCAAGGGAATATCATCGAAAGCACGGCGCCGAGAGAAAATGATGGAAGGGAAATGATCATGGGGATAAGAAGGGGTGGACAGAACTGGCGAAGCACTTGAATGTTGAGGGGATGTAGCGAATGGGAAGAGAGTCAGAATGTTTAAGCCTGCAACGCATTCGTGGGGTGTTCATGCTGCGTAGACGAAATAATTTTCGGGCTATCATCGACCAATTTCAGCCAATGAACTTGATTCAAAAGGAAACCATTAGAAAGGTCGAGTCGGCAATAACCAGAGAAAAACGCACACGGGGTCGTTCTAATACCACCCAACCAGTGAGCTTCCCTGGGAGGCCAGCTCGCATTTCCTAATTCGTCTCTTTGGATATTGTCGATAGGAACCGACCCGTTCACACTATTCGCCAGTACCCCGAGATCGGTCCCACCTATGCTGGTTGGGGTACAACAACGAGCGTCATGAAGGGACGAGAAGAAGGGACATTTAAGGGACCGTGAAGTTTGTTGTTAACCTTCTGTGGCGACCGAAACTCGACATTAAGGGCTTGATGCTGTACCACGATGCATAGCACCTGAGATCAGGCAGCGTCAGAAAGGACGAGGAGCATCTGCAGACAAGCAGCATTTAGACAATGTGGATGCAGAGAAGGGGGAGATGGTGGTTCGACACCAAGCTGAATTCGAGCGGAGTACGAAAAAGGATCCGAAAAGAAGCCACCTCCGGGACGTCGGACGAGCATTGCCGAAAGAGCCGATGTGCTAACCCACCTCTATCGTTCTGACTACCATCATCAATTTCCTGGTCTCTCGTCGTTCGCTCAGATAAAGTCCGGTATCTACTTCCCTGCTCCAAGCACCATCGCAGCAGAGTCCAGACCTAACTAAATGCTGGGAAATGTGCTGTGGTCCATGGATCGCTCGACCGATGCATTGTTTGAGGTCTCAGTTACGTCTCAAGATCTCGCCTCCCAGATCTTCCACTTATGTGACTGCATTCATACTTTGGTCCTTGCAGTCGTACTTTTACTTGCCACATAACTCCTTTAATTCTAGGATATCTAGAGGGTTAGTTTCAGAGACCTAGCTCTGCCGGTGCGTGCTTACACCTTCTCATTTTCATCCAGGTTTACATGATATGTTCAGAGAACAAGTTTAAAACCACCGGCCACGAATCTCGCCAAATTTGTGGTAAACCTTACCTTGATCTATGTTCATCGTGGTTGTCGATGAGCTCAGATTTTTCGTTACCCTTCCAGCCTCATAGATACTAACTACAACGCAATTTGGGAAGACTGAAGATGCGCCGGCTATGTACATTGGTGTGACACCAAAGGCAAAAGGTGGGTAAGTAGCCATGCCAGTAAGCAGTCAGCAGAACACCACTTGATCACAGATCGGCCGGCCCGCATGGCTATAGATATGAAGTAAGTTTGATTTGAATACGGTAGGTTGAGTATCTAAGAATTTATCTTTCATCGCTGAAGTATCCTCTCCGGGCTGATCACCTCCATACCATCCTCTATCGCTGGCCCATCCTGCAAGGAAAAGTGAAGAGTTAGTAAGTGGACCTAGCGAGATAGACTTGTCTTGCCTTCATCCCGGTTAGAGCGTGCAAAGAGCGATTGAATATGTTTTCAAGCCCAGTCTATCACGCTCTTGGTGAAACAACGCGACGAGATCCGATACCGACGTGGGCTCCCACTTGCCAGAAGCTACTAGGTTACGCCCGATAGACGGCGCAGAGCCCAGAATTTGAGCCGTGAGCAGTTAGTCCTTTAGTACCTGGAAACACGGGGGGCAAAAGAAAACAACGAGCCTCAATCGGCCTCCACACATTTAAACATCTTTTGTCCTTTATCTGTCGAAAGGTCTGATTCTACGAAGAGATATGGCGCGAGGTCAGGGATATCGGTGAGAGTTACGATCCTGCGCTGTATGTGCCTTGCGCTGGCAATGGGAAGGGTTTTTAGACGCAAATGTCATAGCTCACAAGTCCTAAATACGTCCTAGATACCGTCTTGATTAGCCGTTTATTTCGCTCCTTGGTCTGAAACGCGTCGCCAAAAGGACGGGATGTTTAGCAAATATTAGCGGTAAATCCACTATGCTTGGTCTATTCTGCCACTGGAAACAATGCACGATAATGTACGTACTGAAATTATTCGCAAAGTAGGGTTATTAGAGGATACGTGGCGAGTAGTGAGGCTGCTACAAATAAATAAATAGCGGTTATAAAAATACATATGGAGAGTGTAAAGGAGGAGTGGAGAGAAGGAATCTTGAATAAATTAATGGATAGATAGGGTTCATCCGTGACAACCGCAAAGTGGTGATAATCTTTCGGAAATCAACGAGTGTTGGATATCGCGCAAGTCTAAACAATTCTTGAAGCTCAGCACCCTCCAGTCCTACAGCCGCAGTTCTGCAGATTAGGGTTGTCAGTGTTGCCTCCACCGCATCGAGGAAAAGGATGCTCACACGCGCAAGGGGGTTGGGGCACCCTCGCGGAAGGACAGGTACGGGTTGCTCAGCAGCACTGGAGCCCTCAACAGAGACAGCTCTCGGATATGATGGTGTAGGGAGAGCCATTACGGTCAAACTAAAAGAAAAGAGTCGAGATCGAGATGAGCTACATTCAAAGAGAGAAGAGCGCGTTTCGATCCATGTACCTCGTGGACAACAGAACAAAGATAGAGGCAAGGCAGAAGGCACGCATTATAAATAGAGCTTTGAGTGGGTTGGAAGATGGTAGAAGTTTGAAAGAGAGGAAGAAAGATGAGAGAATACCAATCGGGCTGCCTCCTCAACCCTTTTATACATTCAACCAACGATGAGTCGTATCCGATCTGGGATATCCAACCTGACAATCTTCAACAAACATTGTGTATGTATTCATCGAGGCTGTGATAGTACATTGCCTGTAGCCAAGTCTTGATCACAGCAAGGCGTAGCAGCAGGTACCACTGTTGGGTACCGCAATGAATATTGACATCACTGTGGGCGAGAGGATGGAAATGAGACCTCAGCTAAGTTGAGTTCAAAGGGAGACGGAGTGGCGGTCCTCGTTCATTTTTTGTTCCTGTGATTGTGTCTCAAAATCAACAAAGGTTTGTCGGACATACTAGATTTGCCTCTATTGAACCAGGGACGGCCGGGTTCTTCGCAACGGAAAATCAAAAACCTAGTAAAAGGGCTCAAATTCGACTTGACATGCCAACGGATAGTGTAATACGGGCTGGTTTGGGCAGGGATAAGTCGATCTATGGAGCCATTTCTGTTGAATTCTGTACCGGATAATGCGTTCGTGTAAGCTGCAAAGTACGTGTTTGTCAAGTAATCGATATCACCATACCTCTGCCCTGCCCATTGAGGAACAAGAATGGACCCCGTCCACTTCTTTCCACATCCATACATTCGAACAACTGGCATCACATCTTTTCTTCAAGAGCCACGCTTGATGCCTGTTCACATCATCTTCATCACCTTTGCAATCCATGCACATATGCGTCTGCACATCTACCTTGAGCTCAATACATCCAATTTGCTGGCCGTAGACGATGGCTAGTCGATTCTCATGAACAACTGTTCCTCATCAGATCGTCGCCTGCTCGTCTCCGAGAGATTTTCGTGCCCGGCCTAGTCACAAAGAGCGCGTAATATATATGGCGACAAATTAGCAGAACGGAAACGGGGATAACCGACAATCCTCACTATCATGGAGCTCGACATTCTATGCACTGATGGTGAGGCACGGTTGTATGAATTGTTTCATGCACTGCACTGTCGCCAACAACTGGAAAAGCCCGCGATGGGTTCGTGCTGGCTATTTAACCCGAGAGATTCCTAGTATCAAATTGATGGTATAATGGTGCGAGATCTTGTTGTGCTTCGAGCTGCTACGCGGGTTGTACGAGTCGATCGCCGAGTCCGGCCTCAGAAGTGGTATGGCCGGATCGAGTTTGGCTGGCCCACGGTATATTATACAAGCTCGTCAGGAGGCACAATGGGCGGTAAATCAACAGAGAGCCACATCTGTCGAGCTCAGATAACTGGGGTCTAGAGATGCACTGGGAATGGGTAGGTTGAGGTAGGTGGATTATGATGATGACCGGCATCGTGGGAAATTCAACAATATCATGAGTGAAATGGTGGGGATCGCGATACTCTAGCCTTCGTGCCTCAATAACCAGACAGACGTATAGAATTGGCTACAGGTAGCGTACGTTGGGTCACAGCGAGGCAAGCGAAGGTGGTAGAGTAAGCGATAGATAATCACTGGGCCGTTCACGGCCTTCTATACTAACGTGAACATCCAATAGTGTGGCTATGCCGCAAACTTCATGGAAGCACCCCTTACAACGAGGCTATTCTTCTCTTTCCTTCGACGACTCCATCCTATTAGCCACTTTCAACCTCTATAACCTTGCCTAGTACGGGTGGAGGGCGTAGAGGAGATAGTAGACTTTCATCGACACATACAACGTCTTGCCTGGTGCCACGCGGCCTTATTTCTGTCCTCCCCCTCTATCCGCATAGCAAACACCTTGAGTATCAGTGAGGTCAGAAGTGACAAAGTCAAATCCTTTAACCTCGTTTGTTACCCATATTACCGACAGCGTCGTTGCGTTGAATCTTGTCCTACTCAGATTCTCCCTCGCCCAGGCTCTGTAAAGTCAAAATTCACCTTACGAGGGCACCTTTTTGGTCCGTTTCAACTGCTTGACTTGTGACGCAAAGGTCATTCTTCTGCAGGTCACATGTTTAACTACAGCTTTGCTTGACCGTTCCCCCGCCGATTGCGTAGGTCCTTAAGTTCATCCTGGTCATCTTTGTGTCCCCTTCGATGATCCAGAACAGAATTTTGACACGGTCGACTCCACACGGTTATTCTTCCACCGGCGCCATCCGCTCATCAATACCTTCGGACGCTTCACAATAGTAGAGTGGATGTATTGGCTGCTTCTCCCTGCCTCAAGATGCCTGATGGTGGATGATTTTCAATCCTCAGAAACTAGCGTCATCTAATAGGTACCAGATGTGTCACTGTGAGTACTGCACCATTTCAAGAAGTTCTACAGGTCACAGGTCGCAGGGGACCCAGTTTTCTCGGAATGTCGCACTGAGTCATAGGTCCGAGGCCGATGTGTCGAAAATTGAGATGATCCAGACTGCCTATCACGTCAATTCGGGCCAGATTGCTTCTGAAAACATAGTTTCAGCGAAATTCCGTCGAATCTTTCTTCTTTGTCACATCAAACCGAGCTTGGTGTTGAAAAGTTCGAATGGAATTTTCGTCACACATTACATACTGTGTCGAACATCTCGAGATGGTATAGCGTCAATAAGCAGCCGCCTTGTGATATATCTCCAATCCATCCTCAACATAAACATTTCTGGGCTCGGGTTTCCAAATTGCTTCGCATTGAACACCAGTTTGATTCAACTATCTCCACTCCTTCTTGACGCTGTCGTTCTTGTGAGTCATCTGCGAGCTGAACGAAGGCTTGAGACAATGAATATAAACAAGTGAATTTCGACTTACCGCGTTGCCCGTAATGCCGCCGAAGTAACCTTGATAGGACCGTGCTTCACTAATCCAGTGGTGTTCTCGCTCTCCTGTTCCGCATTGGGTTGCTTTTCAGTCTCTTTTGGCACAACGGGTGGCTTGCCCGCCTGCAGGGAGCTGAGAAGCGTTGGCAAGATCATAGGCAAAAACGAGTAGAATCCCTGCTTACCGCCAAGATGGGGTAGGCTTTCGAATGACGGGCTTTGCTGCATTTGCCCCGACTGAGCCTATGGCTTGCTGCTCCGTCGTCTGGAACTTCCTCTGGGGGTCGGGAGCTATAGTTTCCTTCTGTATCGTTTGGGGCCTGGCAGAAAGGTCTCAGACGGTAAGTTTCAACAAGGAGATTTGTGCTTACTGTGTCGAGCGGGGAATCTTCCCGGTTGACATTGAAGAAAGCGGGATTTTGGTTGTCTTTGCCTCCGCTTCTTCGGTCGCCGCGAAAGCAAGCCGAGAGCTGGGGATCGGGTGAGACTATGAGATGAATTTAGCGGACCTTAGGTTACCATTGAGCAGGAGTGGGTGTCCCCTTTGTTGACCCCGCTGGACGTATAGTTCGCTGACTGGGTGTTTGTGTCTTACTGGAGTTGGGTAAATCAATGGCCCTCCCTCCAGTTTCAGATCCTCTTTAGAGGTTTGAGGCAGTGGGTTTCAACATGAAAGAGGAGAACAAATCTTACCGTGGCGTTCTGGTAGATGCCGGGAAGGGTTTCTGGGAGACATTCCTTCTTTTCTTGACTTGATCCTCGCAGACGGATCCGCCAGGATTAAGCGTGTTGACCGACGATCGGGTCCCGACCTGTCGTTCGTGCATCCACTGGTCATTGAGGACACCTAAGGTCAAGTTGAATTATTGATTGTGAATGCTGCATCTTGCACATACCGCCTCGTCCCGAGTACACCATGGGCTTGCGCTTTACAAACGTATGCCGGAGTGTGAGCCATGATGGAGACGTAAACCGATGGTCTAAACGAGAAGATTTATTCTGATCTGAGTTCTCCGATCCTCTATTATTGGCTGAGGATTCTGGGTCGTTACCATTCTTAGAATACTCCTGGTCTTTGTCCGAGTATTCTTCATCTGAGACCGAGTCTTCGGGTTCCTCCATTCTTGGTTGATGAGGGTCATCTAACAAAGTGTCAGAGTGTATCTAGAACTCGTAGAAGTGACTGGAACCCACCAGGTATTAACTCAGGACAGCCATGATCCCGAGCGTACTGCTTCCCATCCGATCCATAGTTCTTCCTGAGTAAATGATCTTTGACAGAATTATATTCATAATAGTCCCAGTAAGACCCAATCCAGGTCCGAACTTTGAGCTCAGGTATTTCGTATCGCTCCCATTGTTCTTCCGGGATGAGATGCTTTCCCTCTGGGTCGGTCGCCCAGTAAAACAGCGAATCGGGGAGCGGATAGCGGATACAGTGCATCCCGTTGATGTACTCGACTTGGAGAGTTGGAACAAAGAGGTACACGGGTTTGGAGGTGTTTGTGGAAGTACGATACAGGTCGCCAACAAGGGAGAATCCTATCTCGTCAATGAAATCTAGATGTAGATATCGGGCGGAGATGAAGTGTAACGCCTGTTTCCATATATGTACACCCGGCAAAAGCCGTATGTTAGATACTCCGCCATCACGAAGTAGATAAATGTTCGATTACCTTCGCTTACCTTCTTTTTCCTTAACTCTTCTCTTACCACCGCCTTACTCGCCTTGCGTACATAGCAGCTGCTGTAATAAAAGCTCTGTCTTGTGTACCTGAGGCCCGAGGCACTAAGAGAACGACGTTCTACACATTTTTTACACAACAGTCTACAGCTTCTGCTCTCTCTCTCGCTCTCATCTCGCTCGAAAAATTTTTCCACCTCTCCCAACAACTCCCTAATCGCCCAAGACGTTCTCAAAACACACTCGATTCGTCACGCAGCAGGCTAAGAAGACCTCAGAAGAGCTGCCGTATTATCACTCTTCCCCTTCGCCAGCCGTAAATCGAGTCATTTCATCCATGGCTACTACCACTGTCCGTAACCCGAAGGTTACCACTCAGGCAGCCTCATCGTCGACTCAGACGGCTACTCCTGGTGGTTCTTCGAGACCTAATCCTGCCGCTAATGCTGCCAGTCGTAATACTGGTGTTAGTAAAACTACACAACCCAATACATCTTCTTTGAGCAACACCAACGCTGCGCGTGAACCCGTGAAAAATAAGGCTGGGAAATCGCCCAATCCGAATCCTGCGGCGATAACCAGAGAAAATAACAACGAGCAGCCACCTCAGGATGAGTCGTCACTCTCTGCGTCAACCAGAGCCAGTCTATTTGGCCGGGAGGAACCAGTGGTGAGTTCTCAGGATATATTAGAGGAGACTAACCGTGCTGCTGTTCGTTTGGGCAAGAAACCATTGCCCGTGAATCACTCAGCTAGCACGGCACTCGCTAATGGGTCTAATCGACCGCCGTCACCCTCAGACCAGGTCAGGCCTGAGGATTCTATCTCGCAAGTCGAACGATGGTCATACCCAATGGAAGGCTGGTCAGAGGTTCAACGAAACACAACTCGACCCTTACCATCGGTGGCCTCTCGCGAATCTCAGAGAATAGAGTCACGGGTACGAGGTTATCACATCGAATTAAGGAGACGGTATGTGCTTCAAATGCTTCGAGAACATGATTTACTCGAGCATAGCACTACCTACATCAATGAGCAGGACATAAGTGTTGACGAGGAGAGGAACGTCATATACCATACCGACCGACCCCAAATCACACAACGTATGCACGCTATTGCTGACTCGGAGGTGGAGAAGCTACGTTCAACTTATCCCGAACCATTCTCTAAGGATGATCCTAACCCTTACCGCAGATCCCCAGTCGGAAATACTCCTGGTGGCTCGGGAGGTCCTCCATCTGGTGGTTCCGGGGATCCTGAAGGTAACGGACACAACGGTCATAATTCTGGCAACGGTGGTAATCGACCACCGCCAAGAGATGGTCTAGGGCGTCCTGAAGGCCCACCTGGTGGTGATGAAGGGCCCCCTGACGATCCTGGATACCCGAGCGACGATGATAGTCGTCCATTTGACGGTTTCTCGGAGCGAGGAGATACAGGGGATCAGCAGAAAGGTATTAGGTACACTTCTGTTGATCCCACCTTGGTTGACAAGAGGCAATGGACGTACGATCCTACCCCTCAGTCCCAAGACGAAATGTTATTGAGTGCTTTCAAGGTATACGAGGAATTAATTTTAACTTACCTATTCTGCGAGCCGGTTGCGACCAACGCAAGCGTTCAAAAGACGCTACTGCAATCGATCCCGAAACCAGGAGAATACAGTGGTGACGACGATCTCACTATCTGGGACTCCTGGTTCCGAGACCTAGTTCGTTGGATGAATACCGCTGGTCTATGTGGAAATGAGACTCACTGGAGTGAGAACAAAATGGACTATGTTCTCACCTCCGTCGATTTATTGAGGACAAACACCTTGGCTGCATTCTTGAAGGGTGCTGCTAAGCAGTGGCTACACGACATCGTAGAACGGATCCCCGACAACCGTAATGAACCATTGAACGGTCGTTGGACCTTCATGCAGGTTGTTGCAGGATTGTTTCGACGATTTATCCATGAGGCATCCATGACTAAGGTTGCCGATAAGTATGATTCTGTCACGTACAGTCGATCCCGAGGAGTAGAAGGCCTGTTCTCGTCATTGAAGAAGTACGCGACATGCCTCCCTACTCCCCCGGACTTGTATAACTTCAAAAAGCGTTTAGTTTTACTGCTACCACCGTCTATGACTGACGATTTGGCACGTATCTACCGAATCACGGCTGAAAGCTCATCACTTACCGAGATTATGGATGCTGCCATATCACTCGAACAGAGTGACAAGGCTCGAGAATATTACCAAGAGGCTCGCAAACGACTAGAGCGAGCCCGCCGGAGGCGTTCTCAATCCCGATCTAAGGACCGTAAGGGTAACACATCCAGAAGTCATAGGGATGGGTCCCCACGACGGTTGCAAAAGGTAGACGACCGCCGCTATAGTGTGAAAGCACACTTGAAGCCGCCTCGTGACGAAGGACTGTACCAGAGTCTTCCGAAACGAGAGAGCTTCAAGAAATTCGAGTATAAGCCTAAATATGATCGGAAGGACAACAAACCCTTCGTAAAACCTTACCATGAAAGGGATAAGGATTCACCTGCACAATATAAGGATAGGCGTAAGCCTGAACAAGTGTTTCGAATAACCGATGAAGATGGTAAGGAACGCTTGTGCCACATAGTTGAGGTGAATCAGCCTGAACCGGAGAAGGGTGATGATGCCAATCTCCCAACCGATGAACAAATCTGGGAGCAAGGCAATGATCAGCCTTCTGATCAGGACGAAGATCACTCACCCGAGTCGCTCGCTGGATCACAATACACAAGCGATGAAGACAATGGTGAACACTTAGGGTTTATGCATGGAGAGTCATCGTGCGGAGAGGGTTCCGACGATGAAGACTATACACTCGCACAGTCGCATGAGCGGTTCGCTGGTGCCTGGGATGATTCGGACGCCGACTCAGATGCCGAATCGTCTTACAAGACCTGTGAATCCGAGACATCAGATAATGAGGAATTAATTCAATTAAATTTCACCGAATATTTTCGATCTATTACCGACCTACCTGATGGTGGCAAGGTTGCATCCGTTGAGCCAAAGCTAATACGTTCTCCGGGCATAGGAAAGCGTCCACAACGTACTACTGCTGAGAAACGTTGTTTGGCTGCCTGGATTGAGCTGAATGGGCTTAAGGCTTTCGTACTCTTTGA
>JANHQD010000386.1:0-40993 GCA_024721195.1 Marasmius sp. AFHP31
AAATACTGCAACGCAAGTTCACGAAACTCGGTATTGTTGTCCCGGGTTGCGAGCTCGAAATTGGCTGCAGCCGCATAGAACTGAGGATAGCCGATATAGTCCAACGGATGTTGATTAGCCGGAGAACCCACTGTGTAACATGCTAGTGTTAGATGTGAATGTAAGACTTAGAGATAGCGACGGACAGTCGGTGACGTGGAGTGGTCCTTGAACCAACGCTGAATATGCTGTACTCAAACGGTCCTGCAACGGCTGAGTCACGTTCCAATCCAGCTGTAGTTCAGTCAGAATACATAGACTCGAGAAATCTGGTGAGATAAGATACCCAGAGTGGGGTTGGGGAAAATTCTCCTCGAGAGACCAGCGGCAGAGATGAAATAAGCAGTGCGACGAGGGGCAATGGCTTCATTGGAAGTGAGTGGTCCGATGACCAGTGAATTGCACTGTCCTTTATATCTTTGTGTTATACTTCTAGTATGATTTAGTACGAATCTGGGGCGTACGTGAGAGCAACCTCTCACGAGAACTCGAACACCACGGATCAAAATATTCCTAGCAATTTTTGCACTTTTTCGTGGTCAGAATCCGTGTTTATATGCCAAACATGATCTAGCCAAATTTGGTATGACTTGGGCTACGCGATCACGGATACACCGAGGATTTTATGAGCCATATCATGTGGCGGCGTAATAGCTGGCATGAACTGATAAGGCATAAGATAATCGAGCTCGCGAACCTCTTTCTATCCGTATTGAGAGTTCGCCACGTAGGCGGCAGGCCTGTCACAGCCCGCTTACTGACGAGCAAGATGAGTAGCGAGGGACCTTCAAAACGAAATCAAACGTTTAGGCCGGCCATTTTGGGCTGCTTGGGGCCGAACAAGGCTTGAGCTCATCAACCTTCTTCGTCGTCGGTTAGATTGGTTCTTCCGAGAATTCCTTGTCCGTATCGAGTAATCAGACGTCGCATTGACGCAACTCGCCTCCTAACCGCCAACAGCTTTCCTATCCCTGTACCCTGCTTCTTCTCCACGGATGCCAGAGACCAGGTTTGGCTGTCAGATCCTTATCAAGTACATCGATAGACAGTACTCAGTAATCAGCTACTTCGTCGGTACACATAGCCGTCAGAAACGATGAACGCTCGCTTGACGATGTAGCCCAATTACATGGGGTCAACACGACCTGGGGATGTGGTTTCACGTGTCCACAGTCACAAGTAAGAGCCCGAAGAAAGTCGGAGAAGTAGCAGGGGTTCCGTTCGCAATGTTGTCTTTAGAAAATAGCTGTAGGTCTCATGTCTACGCAAAAAACACCAAAACGCGGCGTCCCCGAAGCTTTCATCAGCCAGATCAAGTTCGAACTGGTCGTACTGGAAACCACCGGATGCCCGGGAAAGCCAGGAGTTCTGTGTGCTTGCTCGGTTCGAAGTATCTATCCGAAGTGAAAATCATCGTGGAAAGGCCAATCGAACCTGCGGAAATAGGTTGACAATCGCCAAGCGAGTGACAGAGAGAAAGTAGATGGACAATCGAGGGCCCGAGTTGGTAAGAGAGAGAACGCAGTCCCGAACAACGTTGATTCGTGCGGGATACCCTGTTACTCGCAATCGATAGACAGAGGATATTGATAAATGGCTTCCATTTGTATCATTTTCTACAAGTCTAAACCCTTCTACGGAATCTGAGTGCGGATCTACATCCCCGGACGCGATCAGCTTCTCCAGCCTCTCAACATTACCTCGCCACGTCGCAACAAACGCAGCCAACCCGGCAACCCTAGCAATACAGTGATCAGCCCTCCGATAATCTCGACTTTCAGTCTCTTCTGCCCCTCTCGCCAGTGGTGAATCTCTCAAACCGACTTCGGCCGTGCAATGGCAACGACGGTCAGTTCACTCCCGGGAGCAAGCTTGCGTTGGATAAAGTGGTCGTCCTTCCACAGTTGAGAACCACTTCGGTGTTTGTCTGCCGAGATGGGGAGAACTCAGAGTAGGAGGTGGGGGAGGATACGTTATACATATTAACGCGTTTAAGAGTCGGGGTGTATAGCCCTCGGGGTATAGGTGAAAATACCGGCGTTGAGACGGATAGTAAGGTTACTTTGCCGTGGAAGAATTGAATGAGGGAGGGATGGATGAGGTTAGCAAAGGCCACTTCAATCATATTGACTCTTTCATGAGAACGGCAGGTAGGTCAATTCTCTGTACCCACCCTCATCTGAAACTTCGGATGAAGTCGGAGGCGGATGATATCCTCCTTTTCTACGCGGCCACCCCAGCAATTGGTAGGCCCATTTTGGCTGTGCAAAATGACGAACTGAGGTTAGTGCCAAAATTTCACGGCGGGTATGCGTGGTGGGATTCGTGAACTGCAAGGTTTCGCGGGCGTAGGCATATACGTAGGATCGAGCTGGTGGCTTTCTTCCAGTCATTATTGGCGTCAAATCCGACAGTCGGCTTTTGGGCCAAGTCTTCGGCGTTGATACTGGCGTTTGCGCTACATTCAGCCGTGTCTCCAAACCACCACTCTTCATCGGCTTCTATAAAGCATAACCCTTCCCCAACCTGCGTGACAACCTCTCCCTCTCTAACCAACAACTCCTCCACGACCCCATCAAAGCCTCTTTCGACAGAGAGCCAAACACTTTCTTCCGATTAAGCCATATAATGCCCTGTTTTGCCTGGATAGTTCGAGTCAGCAGAGAAAGCGTCAGACGGCATACAAAACCACGCTACTTGTCCAGAGATGCATCCCTCGAGCAATAGGCAACCAGTAATACGTCGTATGATTCGCACTGACAGTAGTCGATACCAAACGGCACGAGCTTCAGGAGTCGACAGTCGTATGTCTAAGCCGAGATGAATGAGATCGCGCACTCCCGCTTTATCCTGTCGCCTCGAAGGAAAGAGAGCAGCGAGTAAGAGAGAGACAAAGAGAGAGTGTTGGTAAGCTTGAAGGGAGAGAATGCCACATTCGAAAAGATGAACATGCCGGAAGGGAAAACAGGGAGTTGCTCAGGCCGAGAGACAGTCACAGCGATGAAGGTGCAAAAAAATCAGGGTCATTCGGACAAGCGCCCGCCGGCCTAGTTTGGGTTCTCGTTATTTATTCATTTTTGCACGACTAGGATTGGTCAGCTTCAGAAGGCACAATTATGGAAGCTCTCAACATGCCCAATCGGATTAGATTGACACAAGTTTTACACAGCATATTTCGAAAACAACGAGGCACTCTGATCCCTTCCTTTCCGCTCCCCACCATGTCTAGAATGTCCTTTTTCGACCAGACCTTGAAACCGACATTGTTCAATCCGTCTTTTGTTGCAGCAAATGTCATCAATAACAACTATACGAATACTTATCCCGAGAGATCTGATAGCCCTCAGAGTCAATCTAGATTGCTATACGGGAGACCCAGCGGACACAACGGCTCAGTACGAAGCTCGTTTCTGTTTCTCGATGCAAGTGACTCAAAACCTCACGAATCAGCGACTCAAGACCATCGATGTAGGGGATATCATTCTGAGGAGAGAGGTCTCTTCAAGGGTGATAGACGTCATGACGAAGCCCAATGAAAAGGGCCGGGCGTTGAAGCTCACAAATCCGTTCCGAGCCCGTGTCATCCGCCAACGCCAAGCAAGATTCACAAAGGTTCGAAGGACCGTCAATGTCGCCGAGATATTGCAGTTCGGGGACAGGCTGTTCACGGTCGTTCAATTCGAAGCTGAAGATCCGAGAGATAGAGAGCAGCTGGTGCTGGCGGTGCGTATATTTTCTTGAATTATTTGCATTATGAACGATGATATAGTTTCGCTGCGTGCCATAAGATACAGAGACATGTCTTCGAAATCTCTTCGTCGAGGAGGCAAGTCAAGAAGTTTGCTACTTGACATGAAGGCAAACGGTCTTTGCTACAGAACGGTACAGTTTCCTCAACTTTTTGCTGCTGGTTCCTCGGAAATACCCACATTGATATATCACGATGGTCCGTGGCCTCACATAGTCTTCTCCGTATGTTCGCTGCTCACGAGAGGGCTCCAGAGCTCGTTTCTGCGTTTGACATCATGGAAGAACACACAGAATCGCCCGTTGTCAGTACATACCTCGATTATCTTCATGTAGGCACATTCAAGCATGGTGTTTCTGAGCTCTACGTTTGGCTTACTTCAGGTTTTACACCAGACCGTCACATTCCACGGTTTCGACGAACGTTTCCTGGCAAAGATCTCAGCGCGGGTGAGCTTAGGGATGGTCTCTTTCGAGCTTCGACGTCAATCTAATTCATACGCACAGCTCTCAACTTCCCGGAGGGATTGGCTCTTCAATCTGCGGACAGGAACCTTTCAATTCGATCTGACCTCCAACCAAGGCCTATCTTCCGTAGACAGTTACCACCTTCCACATTGCTCCGAGCCTACTGCGCTCTCCAGTAACGCCGGAATGAATCCACCCCTCGTTCCTCAGCTGATCATCCAGCATCTAGAGAATTATCTCCCCGACTATCTAATGTCAGTTTCTTCACTAGGAGAGACAAGATACATCAAGAATCTTCCCGAGTTCACCGTGATACATCCTTATCTCGTGATGGGCTCTGTTATCAATGTCAAGAAACCCGGCATTATAGGTCATTTTTCACCTTCAGATGTGAATTTCGGGGCGACCTGGACGTGTGAAGTGTCAGACTACGATGTCGACCTCGATTCTCATCAGTTCTACGAGTCAGGTAAAAAACGTTTACTCTCAGTCAGGTGTCATACGAGCTCAACAAGACCCCCGGCTCAAGGTTATCACCGTGTCGACCTGTCGTACAGCGATGAGACGGAGCCCGTTCCGATACATATGGTATTCACAAGCCAACTGACTCACTCGAAGATAGCACGCCTTTCGTGTCTTGGGCTGTTGAGTGGACACCTCGATGAGGCGTCGGATCGAGACGATCTCGGTAAGGATCTCTTGTTATCGCACGTCGTCCAATCTGACCTGTGCTTCTGCCTTCTCTTCTGAAGCCTTTGTTGACGAGATAGGCTTTGCCCTGTATGGAACCTTCGAATCCAATCCATTAACATATCCCACTCCGGTATATCTTTTTGTTCCTCCCGTGACACTTGAACAGAAGAATGGGGTTCCAATTCTGGCCCTCCCTTTACCCCACCGACTATTTTACTGGTCTCTGGATCCTGAAGGGAAGACATACATTTCGAAGAAGGATTGGGAGGAGTACAAAATTCCAACGCTGAAAGCCGAGCTATGGTTGGGAACGTTTTGGCCGTGGTGGGGCTATGAAGCTGTCGATGAATTTTTTCGTCAAGAGAAACACGATTCCCAGACGTATGCAAAAGATCGTGGCTATCCTGTGCTTCAAGAATGTGAGGTATATATGTCCACGCACCCTGGTCTGATTCGGACTTGTATGCATTGTCCAGGGCAGGACAACCGATTCTCAGTCGTCGAAGAAGACGTGAAGTTCATACAAGGAGCTAATTTGGCACATGAAAGTCAGTACTCCCTCTTTGCCTTCGCGGGATATCTTCAGCTCAAGTTGAGCTTGCTACAAAAGCTGATCGCTAGCGAAGTTTACGGCGGGATAAAGATTCCCTTGAAACACACTTGATTCGTTTGCGATGGCACAAATTTACATTCAGTTTGCACTGCAATGTCTTTATTAGCTACAACTTGTTGGGTTATGGACATCCCAATCTCGGTTTTGACAATAACTGACACTGGATTCAATCTATGCATGTGCCTACTGTCTGCCCTTGTCTGTCCGAGTAACGTGGTAGACGCAAACGGACGCCCAGGCTATAGTTTACCATTGCGCCCACAAACCATCAATCTTCCCGGATACCCGTGACTTCTTGCTTGTTCCGACAAGTAGGGGATATAAAAACTTCCCTTTATACCATAATTTAGAATTGCATCTTGTTTATATTCCCGACGCAATCTACTTTTTCAGTATGTCAACAAACTCTCTCAATGTCGCAACAAGCGCAGCAAGTTCTGCCCCTTCCACAACACAAAACCAACTCCTACGTTCAACCATTTCTCCTGGTCAGGTCGGCGCTTAACATCCCAAACCCACTTGGCCCGTCCGATAGCAATGATAGCAACTCCACCACCGGGTAAGACAACGGGGCGGGCGTACTCTCCGTCCCAGATAGCTCCA
Organism: Marasmius sp. AFHP31; assembly: GCA_024721195.1. NCBI lineage: Eukaryota > Fungi > Basidiomycota > Agaricomycetes > Agaricales > Marasmiaceae > Marasmius > Marasmius sp. AFHP31. The sequence continues at coordinate 6,164 of JANHQD010000386.1, forward strand.
ATGCTGTATACACTGATGATCCCTTCACATTTAGATATTTCTTGAGGTGCCAGACCGTAGGATGTTTGACTTCCAAGGTAAAAGTGAACTCGGAGCCGGGAGGTGCGTATGTGTGTTGACTGAGATTAGTGCCAGAGTGTATCGGCCTACAAGTGTGGAGAGAGCGATAGAGATATTGGCGTCAGGGCGGATTGCGAGGGTTGTTTTGCTGTAGGACAAGTCAAAGGCGGGTGTTATAGACGAGCGTGGAAGTGGATAATCCATCCTTGTCATACTAAGGGTCTTGAATGAATTACAAATACCTGAGCTTGGTGAACGTTAGCTAGGTTGACTTGCATTACCGATGGAGACGAAGAGGTAGAAAGATGATGAGCTGGCACGCCCTCGTTCAGGATTTCCGTGATAAGACGCGAGGAACGAGCATCTAATCTTGGGATAAGATAGTCCGACGAGATGAGTGCTTCGGCGTCTATCTGACGCGTCGAACTTCTCTTCTCCTCTGCGCTCATCTCGTCTCACTCGCTTCCTATCTTCGCGAAATTTTTCAGGATCCTCGTGTCTTCGACAATGACCCAAAATGCAGGATCAGGCTCTCCAACTCCCGAGGATGCTGACACGCCCATCATGCAAGTCAGGCAGAACTCACTAGGATGGCCGAACCGAGTACAAACCACATCCTTGTCGTCCACCTGTACTCGCCAGAGACCGCGTATTCCAATGGGAGACAGAGTTCTCGGTGAAGAAAAGAGAAGAGAACCAAGAGAAGTACCCGCCAGAGGTTCTCAGGCTGGCAAAAACGACGTTCGAGAAGGGACTTGCAGACAGCACCTTGGCCTCCTACGGCGCCGGTCCTCTCAGTTTCACCCAATTCTGCGACAACAATGGTATACCCGAACGGTTACGCATGCCAGCGGATAAGGTGGTTATTACGGCGTTCATTGGGGTGAATCTTGGCAAGGTTGGAGGCAAGGCAGTCGCAGGTTGGCTTTCAGCCATGAAGCTCTGGCACGACTACCATGGCGCTCCATGGCGTGGAGACGACACATGGATTAAGATGGCAAGGGTAATAGCAAATAAGGAGGGAACAGAGTTCAAACGGAAACCTAGAGACCCGGTGTCAATGCAGCATCTAGTCCTTCTTAAGAACGGATTGGATCTCTCGAAACCACTAGATGTGGCGGTATGGGCCATTGGTTGCGTGACCTTCTTTGGCTTGTCTTTGGCTGCAGGCAATTGGGCGAAACACTCCAAGGCCTTCCTCAAACCACAAGGTGTTCGAGCCGAGTTTGCCGACGATGCCATGTTCTCTGTTCGCGCTCGTAATTTTAGTGGTGGTAGAGGGAGCCTTTGGAGTAGCAGCGACAGAGAGGAACGGGGGAAAACTCTTCGTATAGGGCATTACCAAGACTTTCTCTGCGGATATGCGTGGCGACGAGGGATAACTGGAAGGTGCTTCAGGTGTAGATATATATGTTGGATCCGATGGATGTTTTCTTCTCGGTGTTGCTGATGTCGGTTCTTCTGGTTGGTGTCATGAAGTGCCGCTTTTCCCCCTATCTTTTCCTTTCTTAGTGCCCATTCCCCTTTTAGCGCCTATTTGTCACTTTGACGCCCACTTGTTACTTTGATGGCTACCAGATACCCGGTTCCCCTTTCTTCATCATTCCCATCATTTCCTTCCTCATCCTTGTTCTTTCACAACGTCTTCACAACCCATCTTATCCATTGTTTCCTTTGTTCTTCTTGTTCTTTTATACACAACAGTTACTCGTTCCAGACTCGTTCTTATTCCATACCTGGACTACTATTGTTCTTTCCTTGTTCCCTATTATATTTCTTTATTCTCGCACAACTCATATTCCAGTATATAAGCTAGGCAGTTTACACCTGGTCCCCCATCTTGACCTCTTGTCATTGGGACCAGGTGAGTAGTTAATTCTGTTTCTCTTTACCTGCAATATATCTAACTTGTCATTGGGACCAGTTCTCTATCTGTTCTTGATCTCTGCTCTCTGTCTCCGTTGTCTCTGTCGTTGTCTCTGCTAGTCGACTTCTGCCACTGTCGTTCTATACCCAAAGTCTTAGCGAGGCAGATGCTGGGCTCCTTTTCAACCAGATGGCCTCTTGCTACACACTGGGTGATTTGAACAGAGAACAAAATGTGAGTGAGATAGATATGCACCATACTCGGGCACAAATGCTCTCCTCTCATCCAGTGGTTATTCTCGCTCATGAGCGGATTTTGGTCCAATGAATCCCGTTGATTTGGTTATTTGTCAACAATAATCGTACAAAAGGTGAACTAAGCAACCCTTCGAGCTTCAAGCTTCAAGATGTCGCACAGCATTGATCGTTTCAGAGTCAGAAAGTGATTGAGAGCTGCAACCACTGCCAAGGTGAACAACCGTGGTCACTGTCTCCGGGGAAAGTATATGTGGGAAGAGATAATGCTAGTATTCCTGAGGTGATTGCTTGTAATCCTTGATTGGAAAGATGTCAAAGAAGGTCAGACAGCAGGGGGAGGACTCAGGAGGGGAAAAATGACGTTCCTGATAAGCGCCTGTGCCCTAATTTGGGTCTGTGTTTTTCGCACAAACTCCAAACTTAGGGGCTTTGCTCTTTTTGCCACTGCCACCAGTGATATGGTTGATAGGAAATATGTGAGTGCATGGTGTAAACCTCTAGTTGACTACCAACTTGACTCCACAGGATTTCCAACCCTGTAGTCGTAGCACAAGGCTACCAAGCCAAGTCAACCTCATGGAAGGTTATGGTCAACACAAGGTAGATATTGGCAACACTCAGCCGATTCACGTCCACCCTCCTCCTCTGGGATACATGCATTGCGTTCCTTGACATTTGCAACAGAAGGTGATGATAAGGTTAAGCCTAAAATATGCTTGATGGTAATTCTAATGGCCCAGGCATGAAGCTTTTAGAGATGCTGGGCCTCAGATAACAGGCTAAATTTCTGATAGTCTTTCCAGAAGCCATATGTTTTCCCCCAATTCTATACCCCTCTATGCCCCCTTCATATCCGGCCACCAGCATTCCAGCCTTCTCTTTCTATCCATCACCATGTTTCTTCACCCTTTTTCCCTTCCTGTTCCTCCATTGGGTCTCTCAGACCATCTTCAATATATTCAGGGAGCTCAACAACTCCAGGACCCCATGAACTCATTCTAGGACCCCATAAACTTGCTCTAGAACTCCATGAACCTGTTCTGAGACCCCATGGACTCATCCTGGAACCCCACATGGTTTACATCAGGATCCTGACAGCTTTTCCAGGATCGTTGCAATTCATTTCAGGATCTCTTTTCTCATGTGACAACCACATGTGGCATGCTCTGATGTTCTGGGATGACTCCTGTCATGTAGTGCTGCTTTTCCCCTATCTTTTCATTTCTTAGCGCCCATCCCCCTTTTGATGCCCATTTGTTACATTGATGCCTACCAGATGCCCATTTCCCCTTTCCACATCATTTCCTCCCACATCCTTGTTCTTTCACATTGTCCTCACAACCTATTCCATCTATTGTTCTCCTTGTTCTTTTACACACAACAGTTATTCGCTTTAGACTCATTATTGTTCTATACCTTGACTACTATTGTTTTTTTGTTTCTTATTATCCTTGTTCTTTGATGCATGACTCATATTCTAGATCATTGACTGGGTATATAAGCTAGGTAGTTTACACCTGGTCCCTCATCTTGACCTCTTGTCATTGGGACCAGGTGAGTAGTTACTTCTGTTTCTCCCTTTACCTGCAATGTATCTAACTTGTTGTTGGGACCAGTTCTCTCATCTGCTCCTGTTCTCTGCTCGTTGTCTCTGCTCTCTGTCATCGTCTCTGCTGGACAACTTCTGTGGCTGCTGTTTCTATATCTGAAATCCGCACTAACATACTTGTTTGGCGGATGTCTCTCATTGACTCCATCTGACTCATAGTATCTTGATAAAATGTCTGCAACACAATTGGTGACTCCTTTGACATAAGTAATAGTCAAAATCAAACCTAGAGAGGTACTCCATCCATCACATCTGGCGACTGGATAGTTTCTTTTGGGTCTTAAAGAACTCAAGAGCTTTGTGGTCAGTTACTATGTGAATGGGGTATCCTATAAGTTTATCTTCCCATTTTAGCAGTACCTCAAGAATTGCTAATGTTTCTGTTTCAAAGACGCGATAGTTTCATTGAGCACTTGTAAACTTTTTCAACATAAACCCAGCAGGTCTGCAGGTTTGCCATGTGGTCCCTGGCAGTACATTGTCCGAATTCCTGACACTGACGCGTCACAAATCACCCATATTGGTTCAGGTTTCAAGGGATCAACTGGCTTCAGGACTGGAACTTTGCAACACAAATCCTTAATGCTCTGAAAGCATATGTTGTGTATGGGTCACCAGAAGAATGCCTGCCCGTTGAGATTCATCTCAGATAATGGGGTAACACACCGATGTATTCGCAAAAAATAGTGTTCATCAGGCGTTGGAACGTTGAAGATGTGTTCGTGTTGCCCTGTTGCATAACATGGCTCAAGAACGTACCCATAGGAGTTGCAAATACGGTCTTTCTAACATCCTCTAGGATGATTCAGACTTGTTCATAAGCATCTGATAAGTCAATCTTTGAACGATAGGGTGCAGCTGCAACCTGCATGCGAATAATCTCTTGATCAGGTAGGGGTGTTACGTCCTTTACCGTATTGGCATTTTGTTCACGACAATCAACAGTGGTTCATAATTTCCCATCCTTCTTCGGAATGCACAACATAGGCGCAGCCTGAGATACGGGCTTAGGCTCCCACCATTCAGCTCGAATGTATCTGTTGATTTTTCCAGCCAGCTGACCCCTCAATGAGTCGGGACAGCGAGGCATGTATTACCGATAACGTTTGTTCTCTTCAATCAATGGTATGGTATGGTTGACCTCTCTTAGTGGTGGGAGTTTTTCTGGTACGCCTCCGAGGATGTCAGTGTATCTCTTCAGCCACTGCTGGCGTAGTCTTGGGATGTCAGCGATCGTGAAGGAGGCTCTATTCATAACTCCAGCTGATCTGTGACTTCCTCAATCACGGTCTTTGCTTTGGCACGCAGAACTTCCTTATTGGGAGTTTTGGCGTGCATAAACTCTTTGACCAATTCATCAACAGGTACAGTGTCCCTACGGGTGACTGCACTATTGATCATTGCAAATAGATCTTCAATTTCAAGGTCGTCATCCAGACCTAATAGCACTGGTAAGTGCCAACTCAAAGTTTCTTTTTTAGTTTTATCTTCATCATTGGTTACAGTCTCCACCTGTACTAGTGTTGCCAACAGCTTGGCTCAAGCCGCAGCTTGAGCCAAGCTGAGCTGAGCTGATCCGAGGTGCTTGGCAAAAACAGCTTGGCACTAGCTGTTTTACGGGAGCAGCTCTGAGCTGGCTCAGGATCAGCTTAGCTGGTTTGAGCTGCCGATTTAAAAAAAAAAAAACTTTCCACCAAGGGCTGGGGAGGGCATGAGACAACAGCAGATACTGTCTGGAGCCCAGTACATAGAACTTAGATGGTAGAAAGAGGTGCTACAATGTGTAATTTATTAGGTATCATTGATACAATGATATTTCTACAGTACTGAGTACATAAAACATACGGGCAATAATACAGTGATTATGTAGGTATCAAGTAGATGGTATATAACAAAGGAGCAATTAAGACATTTTGGGATCGCCAGCCCTTGATTTTCGCCATTCAGATATCTTGAAAAGCTTCCACTTGGCATGTGCAGACTTCTGCAGTCGGATAATGCAGCAATCACTGCAAGAGACCTTGAAGCTCGACGCGTTGGTATCAACGTTGCCTGTTGATGGCACAAGAGGGAGAACATGAAGATTGGTCCTGACACCAGCTACCTTTGTAACCACAGAATCCTTGAACTTCCCCATGTGTCACCATCAGCGGAAGGTTGGTCTTTGGTGTGGGTTGCTGGGGGTAGATGACCATATTGTTGGGCAGCCTTCCTTTGATTCTCTGCCAATCCATGGCCAAGACACATGTGGTTGAATCTTGCAGGAAGTATCTCAAGAACCAGGTGTCAGAGCTATGGCTGTACATGTACTTCCTGTCTTTGAAGGCAGGCATATTGCCGTGAAGTTTGACCCGGAAGAGAACCTCATCAGCAATGCTCCGTTCCAGCTCATAGAACTCATGTTGACTGGTATGGGTTGGCTTCCATGGCTCAACCACAAGTGAGGCAAGTGCCAGTGGGTATGAAATATCCATCGTAATATCGGGATCTGGGGCTGCATCTGGATTCCAGCAGTCTGCTTCTGGAGCTGCAGAATCTACAAGGATTTGGCTGTTGTCAGTGAGTATTTCCTATCCCAAATCTTTTCTTTGATTCATCAACTGAGGTTTACCATGTCGCGCAGATGGCAACACAGATCTGGACTATGGCAGAGAATGCATGCACAAAACCTTCCATCCCTTCCTTCCAAATCAACCTTTGATAATCAAATTATTGCGGATAATGCCCAATCACATTGGCTCATTCAGTTTTGGACCCTGCCTTAAAAACGCTGAAGCTATCAATATGCAGAAGACGGGTGGTACTGCAGATCTGATCCTGGAATTCCACCTGGATGCTGCAGATCCTGGAGGCTCTTGGAACACAGCTATCGAGCTGAATAGCAAGGATGAGAAGGACGCCGCTAGCACACAGAATTTGCTGATCCCTGGTGCGTGTATGTAGTAAAATGTTAACTTCTTTTGTGCTTTAAAGTTTACTCACAACTTTCCCAACTGTAGGGGTAGTTTGTCCTCAAAAAAAGGCCAAAAAGCGACCAAAAAGGGTCAATTTGTCTGAGAATACATGCGACTCAGTCTTCCTGAACCCGGAAGAGGTCTCGATAGGCCTAGAGTATCCCGATCGCCCAGATATCCTGCTAAGTAAGTCTACTGTACAGTTCCTTATTCTACTGCTAACCTCACCTTGTTTCTTAGCTCGTCGATATTATCATAACCTAGACCGAGGGGATTTCCTGTCGATCGGCTTCACAGGTCATGTGAGTCTCCGGTTTTTTGATCTTTTTTCATCCTCCAATAAGGAGATCAATCTTTGAGCAATGTGGTGGTATTGGTTCCATACCACTTTCTTTGGCCATGTAAATCGTGTTTCTCTCACTCTCATGTCTGGGAAAGGTTGTCCTAAATCCTCACCATATGTATCTATAGAAAGACTGGCAGTGCTTCCAATGCGTGAAGCGTAATGCTCCTTGCACTCCGGAGGTGCATAAGAATGATAAGGGAGAGGTGGTGTTCACAAAGGCAACATGTAAAGAATGTTCCAATTGGCAAGAACCTTGTACAAACCATCTCCATATCGCATGCAGACTAGGAGCTGAGTGGTCGTTGCTGGACTACCCAATAAATGAGCAGACCGTTTGGGACCTAGCAATGGTACGTTTCTTACTCTTTTCTTTGATTGAAGTCTTATTTAATTCACTCTAAAGCACTGGGGATTTATCGAGTACAATTGTGCCAAGCACATGTATTACGGAGTACTCAACAAGAACAACAGAGAGCAGTTGTGTTCAAAGCTGGATACGGAGATCATTGGGAATGTGGATGATTTTTTGGCTCGTCAGATGAATAATGAGGCAGCATGGTATGGGCTGCAGAAGATAGACTACTGGACCCGGGAATATGCTGAAGGCTGTGTTGACCAGTACATTCGACTGCCAGGTGGATATTCTGGGGAGAAATTGGGATGGAAGGCGCATCAGGGTAAGAATGTGGGGAATGTGGAACCGGGACCATCTTCATTGTCCAGAGGGAAGGGTGGCAAATCAACACAACAATCTCCTAGTAAGATGTTGAGGGGCACTCATCCTTTGGTTAACAGTCATGAGGTGGGTCCATCGAATGCCAAACCTAGAACCTGACAAAGAATGCAGAAGCCTCTGAAAGTCGAGTCACCCGCAAGTGATGCTCTGTCATCCTCAAATACCACTATTAGGATTCCTCCCTCACCATCCAATGTTTGCACCATTGCTCCTCCGCCTCTTCCCCCCGCCTCACGTCTATTCAATGACGATGATGATCCCAATAATGTTTCTATAGGGGTTTTACACTCTGACAAGCCAGATTGGTTGCCAGCTCCTCCCCCTCCTGGTCCTGCATCCTGAGTGAACCAAACCCGAGGGAAACGAGCAACCAGTACAGATAGGACTCGTACTCGGATTGCTAGACATAATGCAGGTCAGGTCCCGATTGAAATTTGACTTGGGAAATTCATTCTGATTTCTGACATTCTTGTTTTTCACAGAACTGGCATTAGGCTTGACCCCATCCTGGCAAGGAGTCCGCCCTCCTTCTGAACCCTCTTCAACTCGTGGCAGGTCTACACAGCATCAGATAGTGTTTGATGGTGTGGAGATACCCCATAGTACTGGTGAGTCAACATGAGGCCGATACGATACTTCTCAACTTCTTACTGACCTTGGCCGACTCCAGTCTCAGGTAGAGGTTGGACTTGGACCAGTCCTCCGGCTCAAAGCCCCAGGCCTTCAGATGGTACAGTCGAACCAAGGCCAACATCTCATTTGTTTCTTCCAGGTTCTACGGCAACTCCCGAACCATTTCCAGGTTCCATGGCAATGCCAGAACCATACACAAATCGAGAAGGATTTGGACTCCCTGTAAGTATAAGCATACACTTTTGTCCCTATTCCCCAATAGTCTGGTGACCGGTTATGGCTCTAATCAATACTCTTTTCACAGGACAAAGATCTACTTCCTTGCACTCGTTCATGCCCCACTGATGATACTGGCGCAACATAGGACTTGACCTTGGTTCAGCAAGATGTGCCTATGGGTCCTGAAGCTTCTGCTGGTGATAATGCTCTTCCCCCTACCCCTCTCCCTGCTCAGCACACTCTCCTCACCACTCGTATCCAAACACTCGAGCTTGAAGTGGAGCGTCTCTCTGAGCGTAATGTGAGTTTGGAACCACTTAGTCAACAAAACCAATGGATGTTGACAGAGAGCCAAACTCTGCAAGCTGAGAACAACAGGCTGACAACACTTCTCCGGAGCAATGAGCAGCAGATAGCAATGGTGCAACAGTGTCACAATCAAGAGCTGGAAGGTATGTGGTCCCGAAACAAGAACTTGATGGCTCAGGTTCAGCAGCATCTTCAAGCTGATCGAGACAGAACACACAGGGTTGAGTAAGTCTCTTTGCCCTCACTAGACCACTGATTCGATCCTGATCTTCTTGACCTATTCAGACAACTGGTTGAGGAGAGTGTATCTGCCCCTTCCTGTCCTATTCGAACATGCAGTTCGACCTGGCCGATGTTCCTCACCTCATCCATGTCGCAGGGCGTGGGGTCGCAGCTTCTGCTGGTCCGGTACTCAACATCATCCTCGGTATGGCCAATCAACAGGTTGTCAGCAAGCAGTGCATTTCAGACAAAGTTACACAATACAAATCGAACTTCGATTGGGTCCCCTGTCCTCGTCGTCCGTTTGAGTCTCCCTCAACCTCTCAGCATGAAGGCCATACACCTGAGCGTGCTATGCAAGAGGTTTCAAGCCTCAGCAATGCTATGGGTACCTTCATTGAGATGGCTCGGAACTCCTACAACAGTGTGATGGGCGAGACCAGTCGTCAAAGCAACAGGAGCTTTCTTCAAGAACATGGAAGTACATTGCAGCATGCCCTTCGTCAGCAATGCTCTCTCCCAGAAGCTGGGGTATGTATTCTTGATTTCTTTTTCTCATGATCAATCATCTGACGGTCAACTCTCTTGTTCATTTCTAGTTCCTAGAATGATTTGTGATTCCAAAGGGTTTGTGGACAAAGAGTTCTTGAACTGTTATGGAGCCAATACTATGGATGGTTCACACAAGCACAAGGATCGGGATGGAGATGAGATGACGGATGGTGGGGGACCTAGGAAAAAATGATAGGTAGTGCCAAGTGCTCAGTATATGTCGGACTAGATTCAATACACTGTACATCCATCCTCTCTACGCTTGTCTGAAGTTCGCTGTGAGATATTGAGATATAAAACTGTGTCTAAAGTCCGTTGTAATATTTGGGGTGTGATTATACCCGCAGGCAGCAGCACGACTCCAGCTTTATTGGGATTGTATTGAAGTACCATCAGTTAGGGAGTTAGGACCAGGGGCTTTGCGATGAAAATCGGGATAGCTCCCCTATGCCCAACACTCCTTCACTAGGTTTTTCTAACACTTCTCCGGCATCATCGTCATCTCCTGCCAGGAGAATTGGGATAACTCTCCTGTGCCCAACACTCCTTCACCAAGTTTTTCCAACACTTCTCCTGCATCATCAGCATCTCCCAAAACACCTATCAGCTTTGGGGATTAAAGATCCACGGTGTGGACGTGCACTACAATGGCCTCTCCATTTGCAAAGACATTCCACCGGGTCTAGTCACTAGTCTCCCTACTACTTAGTCTATAACTGACCAAATAATTAATCATTAAAAAAGCCCCCACGTTCAACAATGGGAATACAATATACAACCACCGGGATTCAAACCCGGGCAAGCACACTATACAGCTGCACAGCAGATGTTTCCATATATGTTTGCATGCCATGCTACCACTACACCATGGTTGCTGGTAGTGATGTTGTAACATCCCGATACCTAGTATCCAATTATCCAGAGTCCAAACTTCAAAGTCCAGTGAGAACTTAGAAGAGCTGCTTGAGAAACCCTTAGGGTTGCTGTTCAGAATCTTGAGGGTCGATGGTCATACATTATCATTAGTGATCTCTTGATCCATCGAGTTTTGGGATGGAGTTACTGTTGGGCTACGCTGCAGTGTGCACGCTATATTGAATCAACGTTTAATCAGGATTTGGGTCTTGGCCCTTGGGTCCCGAGATGATGAGACTAGCTATGTAGTGTAAAGTCAAGTGAGATTCAGTGAAATCCAGTGATTCTACCAGCCAATGCCCCGATGAACAGTGAAAAATACCTGCGGTCAGAAATGGCCGGAAATGACCTGAATTGACCGGAAAAGGGGGACACTTAAGGGCTATTTCCAGTCATAGGGAGTCAAATGGAGCTATTTCGAGTCGGCTCGAAATAACTCGACTTGACCAGCGGATTTCTGACTGGATGTGAGCGTCGGGATAGAACATGTTTCAAATTTCAGCAGAGGGGTCAGATGCACCCAAAACCCTTAATCAGTGAGTGCCCAGCGTGGCCTTGGACATCACAAATAATCTCTAATCACTTATGCAAGCATACAGTGATTTATTGGGACTGTACAATATTTTTTCTACAAAGTTTTTTTCGGCTTGAGCTGCGGCTGAGCTGAGCCGAGCTAGCTGTTGGCAACACTAACCTGTACTCGAGGTGGGATCTTTATGTGGGGACTACCTCCATATAGTCAGTTCTCACGTTTCTGACTCGATGTTACTTTTTCCTTGGTGTTGAGCTTCCTTTTGATGTCTGGAAGCTTGGCCACCTTGGATTTAGATAGTGGCTCAGCCTCGGCTGGACCTCAATCTCATCATTGTTCCCAATGGCAATATTCTCGGTGGTTCGTTTAGATGAACGTTGAACAAGTTCAGTGAGTTCCTCCCCTTCTGAAAGGGTGGGAACCACCGATCCATTCATTTTTACAGTGTCGTCCTTGAAGTCAAGTACAATACCATGTTTCCGCATGAATACGGTTCTCAGAACCACATCATAACGGTCAACATTTGCTAGGTCAAAGTAGTCTCGTCCCTCTACAGTCTGTTTGACTGATGATATTGAATAAGATGTTGTACAACCGTACATGATTCAAGACTGGCTTCCTTTGGTACCCAACTGAAGCGTGAGTGGGTTCTCTAGCTGGTATATCCTCATTCTTGCAACTCGAGCAAAGTCTGGGCTTACAACATCGGCTGTACTCCCACTATCAAATAGGGCAAAGCCTTTTACTCCGTTAAGCACTACCCAGGCCGCTAGGCAGCGCTTCTCAGCTGTACTGCGTTCTGGATGCTTGCCTGTTCTTGGAGGCTTGATGGGTCTGGGCTCTACTGATGCCACAAAACCTCCACCTTTCTGTTCAGAGATAGAGCAGAAGTACTCGCCATAGTTGAGGTGTAAAACCACTTCATCTTGCTCGGTCTCCGACTCATTTTCTGAGTCTTCTCGAGCTGCAGCAAAACACTCAGTTGGTTGACTCAAGGTATACTCATTGAATTCAGATCCATATTCATCATCGGTCTCCTGCATGAGACCGACATGTTCATTGATTTCCTTGTCGCTGGTATACTGGGATCCTCCATAGGACTGGGGAGAGTGCTCATCTCCATATTCACTGTCTGAGTCCGAGCTCAAAGGGCTATCTGGCACTTCATGGCCTTCATGTTGGGCTATTATTTGCTTGTCAGTGGGCAAATTAATGTCGCCAACCTTTTCAAGCTCGGAGTTGGGAACTTCAGATATCTGATACAACTGTTTCTTCCCATCTCTGTCCTTCATCATGAAGGTCTGGTTGGGTTTCCTCTGAGATGGTAAGTTGTTTACTCGGTCATAGTTAGGTTTGAACAGGGGTTTGTGATAATCCCCGTCATTCCTTGGTTTATAATCATTTCTTTTGTAGGAGTCCCTTCTGGGAAGGGTCTCAGGGCGATCATCCCTCCATGGGGTTGAGTGTGGTTTCCCACTGTATCGTCGCCCATCCACAACTAGTGTTGCCAACAGCTAGCTCGGCTTGGCTCCAGCTCGTGAGCCATTGACGGGGGAGTGGCTCGGCTCCCTAAGCCGCTCAAACCGGCTAAGCTGCAGCTCAAGCACAGAAAATTATTTTTAAAGAAATATAGTAGCCAGGCTCTGAGAACAGGGTTAGGGATCAATATGGGGTGCATGGGGGGACATGGGGTGGTACGGGATCGATGGTTGATCCTGCCATAAACCTTGACCCTGTCAGGCAGGGTGGCGGGGTAGACAGAACATTTGTCACCAAATTTTTGTTGGATGTTTGTTTTGGATGGATAGGTGTTTCATCAAAAGCCCTGACTGAGATCTTTTGATTGAGCACCTTCTGAACAGGAACACTGCACAGGATCCCAAGAACAAGCCATATGTTCTCGGGACCTGGTCTGCAAGGTTCACTAACCATTTTGTTTGTTATCCGTCACAAACAGACAAGCAGGGGCGCGTTAAAAAGCCTTTGTTCAGGGATTTCTAACGTGCCCCTTACCAGGTAAATCTATTCATGGGGTCCCGAGAACGACAGTTTTTTGCTCTCGGGACCCTGTCTGGAATGTTCACTAATCAATTTTTTGTAGCTTTTTTGTTATCTGCCGGATCCTTACAAACGAGGGTGTGTTGGGACGCCCTGAACGAGAGCTTTCCAACGCCCCCCTCACCAAAAGATCTTATCCACAGGGTCCCGAGAACAATGCATTTTTGTTCTCAGGACCCCACCCCCAAGGTTCACACATCAAATTTCATGCATCGTTTTTGTTATCTGTCAGATCAAGACAAACAGGGGCGCATTAGAAAGCCCTTGTTTAGGGCTTTTCAACGCGCCCCTAATTAAAATTCTTTATGCATGGGGTCCTGGGAACAACACATTTTTGTTCTCAGAACCCGGCCCTCACAGTTCACCATGATTTGTAATGTAACATTTTCGTTTTTCGTCAGATTCAGACAAGCAGAGATGCGTTGGAAAGCCCTAGACAAGTGCCTTCCAACGCGCCCCTCACCATAAATTCTCATCCATGAGGTCCTGAGAACATCAGATTTCTGTTCTCGGGACCCTGTCCTCAAATTTAAATATCAATTCTGTAGTTTGTTCATTCTTCTCTGGATCCAGACACATGGGGGCGTGTTGGAAAGCCCTAAGCAAGAGCATTCTAACGCGCCCCTTGCCAGAAGATTTTATCAATGAGGTCCCGAGAATAACAAAGTTTTCTTCTCGGGACCCTGTCCTCATGGTTGAAAATCAATGTTAGGGTAATGTCCTTGTTGCCTCTCACATCCGGACATATGTGGGCGCATTGGAAACCTCTGAACAAAGGTGTTCCAACGTGCCCTGAAAATTCCATCATTGGGGTCCCGAGAACAACAATTTTTTTCTCGGGATCCCGGCCACCTTACTCATGTCTGCATAGTGATGCCAACGGGTGGGTTCCGTTTAAACCGGTCCGGTTTCCCACGGTTCGGTTTGAGGTGGTTTCAAAACTGCCTCAAACCGCCTGAGCAACATTTTTGCCTGCACAACTTAGGATAGCTCAAGACGCAGTATTATATGTTGTATATTATTTATTTTGATGTTCTACATACACAAGAACGATGATATCAACTTAGTTCTTGCTTAATCCCTTTGGAAGTCCTGAACCGTGCCAAAAAAACGGTTTGGTTCAGTTCCAAACTGCATGTCAAAACCCGTGGTTCGACCCACCCGACGGCATCACTATGTCTGCAGGAAAACCCGCAGGTTGGCAGGGTAACCCTGTACCCCGTCCTGTGAGGTCGGGGTACACAATAATCCCTAGTACTATCAGTTCTCACCAGTAGGTCCCCAATTGATTTTTTATTCTAAAATTGTGCAGCTCAAACCAGCTGAGCTGATCCCGAGCCGGCTTGGAGGCACTCCCGTAAAACGGCTTGAGCCGAGCTGTTGGTAACACTATCCACAACCTGGAGACGTCTCGGACAGCCCTCCCTTATGTTTCTTGAATAGTTATCTCTCTTTTTCTCTCTTGATCGAGAGCGCCGTCTGCGAGAATGCAAACAAGAACATCTACGGGTGGGCCCGTCCAGGTTTCATCTCGCTTCCTGGTAGTACTGACAGGCTTCTTCACTCTGTTCCATTGCAATAGCTGCCTCCATTATCTCGTGTAGGGACAAATTCTCAGCTGTGATCTTATGGATCTCAGCGAGGTCATCTCCTACACTCGGGGGTAGCAGTAAAAGCAAATGCTGGCGGAACATATATGCATCAGGGGGAGTTGGCAAGCATTTAGCGTAGTTCTTGAGGGTATCAAACAACCCTTCAACTCCCCGGGATCTGGAGTACCAAATAGATCAATACTTATCAACCACTTTGGTGAGGGAAGCTTGGTGTTTGAAATGTTTGTACATGCCTGCAACAACTTGCATGAACATCCATCGTCCTCCCATCGGATCACTTCTATCAAAGTCATCCAGAAGTCTCTCGACAACATCAACTAACCATTGTTGAGCGGCTCCTTTGACATATGCAATTAGAGTGTTTGTCCTCATTATGTCGACTGAGGTGAGAACATACGCTCTCTTACTCTTGCTCCAGTGAACCTCATTTCCACAAAGTCCAGCGGTGTGCATCTACCGTACCAAATCCTGGAGCCAGTGTTTAAATATGGTGAGGTCATCCTTGCCGTGATAATCTCCAGGTTTCAGTAGGGATTGAAGCAAAGTCTTCTGCACTGAGGAATTACTCATAACTGGTTTGCAATATAATTGACTGACAATGAGATCCTCATAGACCTTGAATGTGGCTGTCAACATCTCATCGTCAGACATAGGCGTCAGATCGTAAGTTCATTTTCTTTTATTTGTCAACTCGGGATCTACTGAGGTGTAGCGAACTCCTTTCTTCTGGTCTCCCGTATCTCCTCGCTCGGACTTGACATCTGATCCATTTCCATCAGACCCAGAATCTCTTGGGTCACTGGGTGAATTACCTCCTCCAGGAGGTCCTCCTGGGCCACCTCCTGTTCCATTCTGGCGATCAGGTTGTCCCCCATCACTATTTTGACTCGAGTTAGGCGGTTCACTATCTCTACCACCTCCTGCGTTACCACCATTATTCTGAGGTGGTTTTGCATCTTGAGGTCATCGGTAAGGGCTCAGGTCATCATTTGTGAATGGCTCTGGATAGATCTCACAAAGCTTCTGTACTTCTGATTCAGAGATTGGGTACAACCTCTGAGTGAGCTCGAGGCGCAAAACATTGTAAACTACTTTGGCCTCGTGGTCAATTACAATCTGTTGTGGTGCAATCAAGTGAAGCTATATTTGTCAAGGTCATAATCACGCAAAACTTGCAATACATGGCGACGTCCAAGCTCTTGTTGGTATTTGTGAACTTGGGCTTGGATCTGCTGAGATGCTCCAGATGCAACAGATGGCAATGGCCGTCTTGTGTTTCGATAAGTCTCAAACTATCCATCCAATCGATAAGACCATTTAGTGTCAGCCTCTGACGGCGAGGGTGGCCTTTGCAAGACGGAGTCCTCAGGACCTATCTCCTCACCATTACTCTCATTTCCAGAGGTTGGTACTATACTCCCAAACGAAACTGAGGGCAAGGGTTTCTTTCCTCGACGTATAGCGGTGCAGTTGGTCTCATTGAGTATCTCCACTGCACTCATACTTTGCTCGTTGTCACGACCGAACAGGCAGGTCTGGGTGGACGGTGTCGCTGTCGAGGTGTACTGCAGCGAGATATTGTTCTGTTGGTTCACCTCCGGCTGTATCTCAGCCTGACTCACACTCTGCTCAGGTGTGTTCTCAAGAAGGTTATTCATGACATTAATTCTACTACTACCACTAGGGGTCGTAGTCTGATTACTCAATCACGGAATACCACTTGGTGTCTTTGTCTTCGAGGACAACGATGACACCTGGGTCTTAGACTTTAATGTGTGAGCCATGGTCGTAGCCATGGGCTGTGCGGTGTGTGCAAGAGCGGGGGATGGTGAATTGTGGTGGTATGGAAGTTCCTCGGATGTCTTCTGGACTTGTTTTGAGATTTTGCGGGTGTGTTTCATAGCCGTGGTGGGCGGTTGTCGAAGAAACAGTATGGGTGCAATTTTGGCGGAGTGTTACGAGCGAAGAGAGAGAAGGGTAGAGAAGAGAGGAGAGCGGGGATTGTGCGCAGTGGTTTTGACTGTTGTGTGAAAAATGTGTAGAACTCATTCTCTTGTGGCCTAAGGCCTCAGTACACAAGACAGGGCCTTTAAGATTCCACTGCTATGTACAAGACACATAAGGCTGATGAGAGTCAAGTTAAAGAGTGAAATAACAAATAGTCGGCTTAAATATCTACGAGGCATGAGAATTGATCTAACTACGAAAATCCCTGTTACACGAGCCCTGCACCCTTCATGCAAAATCAGAGGTCCAAATCCCTTACAACTTCGCCTGGCATAAGGAGAGGAAATGGGCCTCAGGCTAGCCCTCATGATGCGGTAACACCCTCATGAAAACGAACAAGACTCCAGAATCCGCATCTGCATCTTGTTACCGCTGCAAACCCGATCCCAATTCCCAAGCATTCGAAGGTCACCACTACAAAAAACGAACAGAGAACGAATGGCACAGCTATTACTACTGGACCGTTAGCTTAACGTAACTCTGGGCCACCGCCCTAAGGAAACCTTAACTTAACTTAAAATTAACTCGCTTTTAGGAGCTTTTAGAGCTCAAGATCCAACCCTAAGCCTAACCCCTAAACTGGGGGGTGCCCCCCCCCAGACCCCCGCTATTCTGATCCTCTTATCCCATACCCTAATCACTAAGCCAAAGCCTAACCACTAAGCCCAACCACTAAACCTAACCCCTCAGCCTAATCCCTAAACTGCGGGGCATGTCCCCCAGACCCCCCTGTATAATGCACACATGTGTAGAATACAAAAATAATTATTTAATTCGGAAATTTACAGTCATACCACTCAAATGGGCTTATGTGGAGTTAAGTTAAGGTAAGTTAAGGTTTCCTAAGGACAGCGGCCCATAGTTAAGGTAAGCTGGTGTTGATTACCGCTATTAGTTCAGAATAACATTGGGGTTGTCCCGATGATTACCATTGTGGCCACAATTGTCAATAGCAGACTGCCTACTTCGGTTGCACCAGGTCATGTTTATTGATATCGGGGTGAGTGGCAGGTCTCTGTGATTCGATCGTCAGACTCACCTGCGATAGATCAGCGTATTCCACAGGCGCGAATATGCAAGATGTCGACTCAATGCGGACTTTGGGTTGACCACCGTCTGGGGTGGAGTTTGAGAATGATAATACTTGTTTAATTGGGTGAGTTGTTGAATCGAGAATCTTCCACATACATACTTACAACATTTTTTAGTGAGACTCATGATTCTGTTGGTACATCTGAAGGGGAACCACAGACGAAATTATCAGGCCAGACGAAGCTCCCCACGTTTTGTTTGAGACCACGATGCGATAGTGGCCAAGCGCTGCAGCTAAACCATTAGAATTACCCGGCACAGCAGATGAGGCCTGGGAGCCTGACTGCCGCCATACATGGGCACTGTTTTATGGAGCTTGCCGATGTGTCCGACTGACTATTCTTCGTGTTTCCTAGATTTTTGGACAGTTGCAACAATCATGGCCACTTGAGTCTCATTATCCTCAGCTCAACTCCTACAATCCAGGTCGCTTCTTTTGTTGCTCCCCACAGTGAGTCCAAACTCTGGAAGCTCGACCATCAGATGGATCTGTTATCTCTGGTTCGAGGTTTGAGTAGGTGGCTCCCCCAACTTCCCACAAATTTGGGTTCGGTCCAAATACCGCCAAGGTCCTCAGCAACAACATACGGTGAATCGACCTCTTACTGGTACATTCATGCCCGCCTCCTACCTTGGCCTCTGCATGTTCCTGATTGCCATCGTTTTTAGACGTTAAGAACGTGGAAAAGGAACCCACATAGCTGCCAGTGGATGCACTGCAACACCAACTCCTGACCAACGCTTCATGAGTGGAGACAAGGTGCAACAATCGGCGGAAACGGCAACAAAGGTAAAAGATGCTAGCGCGTGCAATGAGAAACAAAACCGTGATGCAGACCAACACTGTGAATGTTGTCCTGAGATACGAGGCGGTGACGATCAACTTGGATATATAGCAAAAAGATAAGGGAGACATCTGGGGACAGTATAACGACAAACATCAATGTGGTCGACCCGCACGTAGTCTTGTTGAATCAGACTGACAATATATACGTGACGACTTTGACGTACGTATATAAGTTAGAGCCACATACATATTGAGCCTACAGAGTCTTCGCACTAGTCCTCACCCAACCTTCCACATGAATGTAGGAACCAGGATAGTGAAACCGCCCCCGAGGTCCTTCACAGTGCCTGTTAGTGCAGGGTAAATACAAGACCTTAACTGGACGTAAATGCCGAGAAGGCATTGTCACCGACTGTAATGTGTTGGTGGCACGGAGGATCGTGCCGTTCGCTGCGCTTCCAGTGGGGTTGGCCCACGTAGGAGTGGATCCGTTGAGAGTAAGACCGGTGGTCTGGCTGAGGTGTCGGCGTTGAAGGAAGTGATTAGGCCAGCTGGGTTGCATTAGGAAGATTTGATACGAACCTTCATCTCAATCATGGAGTTCGGAGTGCCGGAATTGCCATCGGTCTGAAAGCTAGTGTGAATATGCTGTCGTGAGCAAAATAAATGGTGGTTTTGACTTACAAGTTGCGCAACACCGAAGCTCAGTCTGTAATCGTAGTCAACGCGTTCAGCGTTGATGGCGATGGAGCCTGGTGCCACCACTTTTAAATTGGCCGTTTTCCTGTGATCCCAATACAACATAGTCAGCGCTGTCGCTAGAGTAAACGAGAATGACTCAAACGCCACGCAAGGCGACTCAATCCTGATCCTCACTGAGCTCCGATGGCGTAGGGGTGGCGAAGATGAAGATGACGTTCACATCTCCGGAAAGTCGTGGTGGAACTGACATTTGAAAAGCTCCGATCCGTACCCCGCCTGCCACTGCATGGCAGGCCAATAACCCACAAGTAAACCCCGCACTGGTGATAGGAGATCCCTTCCACCCCCTCTCTATGCCAAGTAAGCTTACCCAACCACTCGGTCACTGGAATTCATGGGGATACCCGCTGGCAAGATTTCACTCAGTTGTTCGTTGACTCTGTTGGACTGCGTGATCACCATCAACCATACTGGTCAACCCTAGGAGAAGCCTAGTTGAAAGTGATTGTTCGCGCCAAACAGATCCCTGCCCTCCTTGGCCAACCAACTCAGTCTACCTTGAAATTGAGAGTGCTAGTAGAGCCCCGGAGGGCTGCCCTTTGAAACATGCGTCCGCTCCTGTCTGTTCGCAACACGTCCAATCCCTTGGCTGGATAGATTCACTTTCGACTACCCTCTTAATGGCTCCCACCTGCATTCTGGCCACTGCACCCAAGGCACCCAAGGCACTCCCCGAGCAGCCGCCAGAAAAACAATGAAAGGTCTCTCTAGTTAAAGTGTAACTGTGTATTGTCAAGAGCACCCCAAGGCTTTTGTGAAGTTTTTAAACATTTTCAAACCCATCAGGAATTGAGGTTGTTGCAAAATTTTAATATAGGCATTCAGCACTATCAGAGGTTTTTACGTGCTTGTAGGCAGGCAGTAGTAAATTTTCCTCGTGAATGTTTGTTCCTGGTGTCAGGCCCTTTCAAGTAGTCTATGAACCCAATCACTTTGTTTTGTTGTTGGCTCCCATGGGCCCTGAAGGGCCCTTCATTTAACTACCACCCAAAATTCCTACGGCGGATTCGGTTTCATTGCAAACAATAGCGGGTGATGCTGCTCGCGGCATCGTGACATTATCAAATCACTTCAACAATGATCCTCAGGAAGCAGTTCGTGTTGGTCAAAATTCCAATGGTGAGAACAGGCGGTGATGGAACATAACAATTTTATTCACTTTAGCAACATGGGCGCAAAATTTATCAACAAACTGGGGTCAAAAATC
Source organism: Marasmius sp. AFHP31 (assembly GCA_024721195.1). Lineage (NCBI taxonomy): Eukaryota > Fungi > Basidiomycota > Agaricomycetes > Agaricales > Marasmiaceae > Marasmius > Marasmius sp. AFHP31. The sequence goes on from JANHQD010000386.1 coordinate 26,901, forward strand.
CTCCACGTCGACTGCCAGTGCCTGTTCACTTTCCCAGACATATCTCAGGCTGTCAACCTAATGTTTGAGAACACCTCTCACATTAATATCCATGGCCGAATCTACTCACACATAGTTGACAACTAGCACAACTTTGGACTGTGAAGGGCCCTCGAATATGAACCTCCAAAGGCTCAGTCTGTTTGTAGATGGGCCTGGGACAAGCCTCTACACCATGACTTTTGATCTTACCTAGCACTCCCAGGCAAAGTGAAGAAGCAAATGAGGATGGCCCAAGTGGCTGTAGATGTGTGGCTTTTTGCGCTGGCTGGGGTCTTCATTATCAAGCAAAAGGGAGAGTTTATGCAGTTGTGTTGAAATGTATATCCAAATGTAAGGATATAAGTATTAGGGATAGGTACCTTTTGAGGCATTTATTGCTCCATAACATGATTGTTTGAACAATCAGGCTCTCAATTGAGTTGGCCAAGATCCCGGGGCTCCTGACAATCTTTCGAAATGGATGCTATTCTGTGAGGATACATGCATCTTTCTGAATTGGCAAACCTATATTGCTTCCTTGTCTTCACATGGCTATGTCATGCTGGCATTTGGATGAAAGGCTGTCCTCTGACCTTGGGTAACGGGTAGTTAAATCTGGGTCATTATTTCCAACCTTGCAGTTCCAATTAGTGCTGCCCATGGCTGGCTTGGCTTGGCTTGATTTTTAAAGCCTTCCCTCACATGCACAGCTGGAAGGTTGGTGGACTGAAAGGTGTATATGGGTCTCTATACCACTATTAGATGATCCTAGACATGACTTCGTCTCTCCCACAATCATGGGAGGCCATTGAAAGTCAAGCCGAGCCGTGGGTAACACTAGTTCCAATGACACATATCATGATCTTAGACAGCATCTATCCTAAGCTTTGAGTTATGACTATCTTAGCATGTTGGAAGTTACCCTTCTTACCTTTCCAGAACCCTAAAATGAATTGTTGACAATGAAGGGCTGTGTTCCTAACAATACCTTCTGTTGTAAAAGAGGCACGTTGTTGAGGTACTCCTCTTTGGGTTCACCCTCAAAACCATTCTCCCTATAACGGCTACAATAACCATGACAAGTGCTCCCTCTCAACTTGATTGGCAGTGTGAACTCGGTTCACCCTCGTAGTACGGCGTAAACAGGCTCGAAAGCTCTCAATCAATCTGAGTTTGCTCGGCGGCTCAGTGACCAGCCAGTCAAAGTTCTGCTTCTCTCCAGTCTACAGACTGAGGTTCCGTTCCAGCAGAGTGAAAGGAATACATATATACTCGCGAGCCTCTGAGGCTACATGCGGTCAAAACACACACATTTTGCTGAACACACTTAGCGGTTTGGAAGGCCTGATCATTCCAACTTTCGAACGCCCCCAGCAAAACTACGCTGCCGCATTTCATTCTATCCCGGTTGCCCTTACGAGCTCGGTGAGAGTGTCATGGGTTTTCTTGAAAAATATTATTCATGTAAACATCTTTTTCAGATGTTGAACAGAACAGCTTATTGCACCTCGACTGTCATGGGGATCTAATTACCGTCTTGGAATTGGAAAGTGTGGAGAAGTTCCTAGAAATAAAGTACGAATTCTCAAGGACAAAAATATATTGGAGTTCATTTCATCAGAAGTCTGACTGTCACAACTATGAGCCGTAAAGTTATTATGGGCCGTATCTGTTCCCGACTTGTACTACTCCACACACCAAGCTGAGACTCTGATCCCACAATCAACTTGTGACAACGAAGGACCTTTGCACTGTACCCATTTAGCGTTGATGGAGATGGGAACCCTCGTCGTCGACTGGTCATCGGAGTCAAGAATCATGGTTAGACAGCCTATATCTATGTACTCTCCTGATTAGGCAGGAACAGTGCCCGTACTGATTAAGCCACTACCCCGCATCCGAATCCTTTCCTCAGGCCACAAGGCGATGTTTTCAAAAGAGTAACTCAAGAGAAGAAAGTATGGCCCGCAAGACTTATGAAAAGGCCGGACTCATAGGTTCGGATTTGGCTCTGTCCGGACCCCTTATAGATACGTTCTCCTAAGTTCGCTTGGCGGACGGCCTCCCAGTCCCTAGTTTCAACCCTAACTTATGCCATGCCTAGGAGCGGGACCTCCGCTTCCGCTCGGGATGACCATGAAACCGTCCCGAGAACTACTGGGCTCTACAGCCCAATCCGTTTCCTCTGCATCAAGAGTCATTGCTTTGAGCCCTGAGTCTTCAATCTCGTCCGGTCGCCCCATCAAACCGTACCATCCAAAAGTGGAACCTAGTATCCCAATCATAGGCCGACGAGAGGGATCGGTAGTCCAGCATGCACTGTCGTCTCCCACGTTGAACTCCGCAGTCTAGTTGGGCCTGCCGGGTGAACTGGATTCTGGCTCTCGACCAATGCCGCACAAATGACTACGGGATCTAACAACTTGTGCGATGAAATTGGTTCTGTAGCAATCTCCGTTGATCAACCATAAGTAAGATACTCACGTCTCTGAAAAAAAAACACACACTCGTAGTCACTTCGTAGAGCGCGCAAGCATAAGCGTGAACATCGCTATTGCTAGAAGCGACACAGTTCGGCCTGTACCAAAGCGATTCAAGCGCGAGCTATCATGTGGTTCCCCAAGTTGAGTGGCTCGACTCACGCGATTGCTCCTGGTATGCGGTCCTTTATGCGAGAGACGTGAATGCTGACTACCGATACTGAAAACCGAAGGAACAAAGCGTCTCACCTTGAGCATTGCTCAGCAAAGAATAGTACTGCGCGGTTCTATGCACACACCCAATCTCCCTTTTTGGACGTCCTTAAATATTCCTCCGCCGACTTGATTATCATGGATAATGGCTATCTCCCCGTTCCAAATTCCGAGGCACCAAGGGTGCAGGCCTGTAGATCGGGAAAGACAAATCGTCGCATACAACATTGGTAAACAGAGGGTTTGGGAATGCCCGGCCGGGTAACCCACCCACTGTTAGGTGTTTGACACTGTGATCAACGCTACAACTCGAAGTGCAAGCAAAGACGGCAAATACCCGCCGAATGAAATCTAGCCATTCCTGAGCTCCGTCCCCAGTGGTTCCACTGTAACATCTTCAGATAGCGAGCTGTATCCCGTTACCGAGCCTGACAACTCCTTACAACTCCTATTTGACGATTATTTACTACCCTTGACTGTTTAACTCCACCGTCGCCTGTACGCCGTACCTCACCTATTTCACAAAGTTGACAAAGAACAGCACTTACGACTCTGGCGAGTAGTATAGGGCCCGTTACATCCGCCAACCGCTTCACGCAGTAGTTCATTTGGAATGATAGTCCCCATTCTAGCAACTTCTGCTGCCCAATCTCTCCGTTGTGGCTATTTCCCTCTGATAGATGATAACCCATTTTAAAGCCGAGAATGCTCTGCTGGAAGCTGTAGACGTTCACAGAGCTTAGAAACTTGACACGTGTGCTGTGCGTCCTTGTTAAAAGCGCGTGCCTTGTGTTAAGCTGTAGAGAAGTTTCAAAGAGCCAATGCGCATGTGATCTAGATGGAGATGGGCCTTGCTTCTATCTCTGGAAATTGTCAAGAACCCGGGCAGCTCCATCATCTTGATCAACAGGTGATTCGGGATTGGCTTCATCTCGATACCAATGGTTCGAATGTGCCCTAATGTGCCCAAGGCACTAGCCAGACGAAGAGAGAGAGAGCGGAAGCAAAAGACAGGAAGAAGCGTGCGTGCCATATCCAAATCATCGGTGTTCAATGCAGGTGTAGAGGAGCGTCGGTTGTGCTATGTGGGTCCGGTGCACAGGGCTCGACGCTCCTCTACCGTATGTGGAAGATACAAGCCCAGTTAAGAGCGAACATTGGGCCCACTGGCGCCATGAATCAGTGTACAGCCCAGCTAGCACTCATGAAGAGAACTTTTGAGCACAACTACAAACCTTCTCAACAGTTATTTGTCCCTCGAAGTTTAGCGTTCAAGCGGGGACCTTTTGATCGGGATTGGCATGCAGGAACACGTCAGTTTCAGACACCGGGGGCACGCACAGTGTGACTTGGGGTCTAACTCACACCGTGTGAGTTGACCTTGTGAGTACTTTGTGAGTGGGTCGTGAAAGGGAAGTCTGCCTTTGTTGTTGACCCATTCCTTTGTTGCAACCCACTTACTCACACGGTGCATGCCCCCGGTGAGAGGTAACCACTACAATCAACCTCACTGGAGTACACCCCCTCTGTATCCTCACATGTTACCAGCACATTCTCTGCATGTCAGCTAATTTGACCTTCCTATAACACCAGCTGCCACCCCACCAATAAGTTTATTGTTTTAAATCGCAGGTGAATGGCGGCAAGACTTGGAGGCGAGAAGACCGTTGGGTTAAGAAATGGAGAACGTCGGGTCGAGGCCAATTATTCTGGATCACCTGAAGTCTGACATGGTAAGGCATCACAAGGGAACGCAAAAGTGGCCGTACGATGATGTCCGTATAAAAAGAATCGTAGACCGATACTTTGAGCCGCCGAAGGGAAGGGACCAAAACGAACGTTGCAGGCCAGAGCAGTAGATCAGTTTCCTGTGGTCATGCCTGATAGGGTGAGTCGAGGGTTCTAAAATCCAATGATGACGAGCGTCCATTGGCCTTGGCCACACCCGCTCTCGTAGTCCTGATGCCGTTGAACTTGGCATCCATCCGACGGACCCTGAGACGACGAGAGATACTTCCATGCCTTCATGCCGTCGAGTCTTCCGACATCGATCCCCTCTAGCAATGTAGCGAAGTACGTCGTCCTCCCCAGACTGTCTCGGACTCTTGAGTGTTGCCGACAATTAAAGTTGACTGCTAACGAAAATTTGCCGTGCACTTTCGTGAATCTTGCTTGTTGGAGGTGACGCCACTGAAAGGAGACCCGGAGGACTCTCCCGGTGGCGTGGGCGTCTGGGTTGTCGATCGACGCAAGTACAGAGTCCCGTTCGTTTTCCTCCGTAATCTTTTTACCTTCAATACCGACGTTTCACATTATTCCGAGTCCTCTTTTCCTCGTCATAGTTTACGCGATCCGAAGTACTCAGCATGATCACTTCCGTTTCTGACTCCCACTTTTGGCCTTATCGGTCGAGTGTGAAAGTACGTGCATATATTCCGATCTACTGTACTTTTACTTACAATGTTCTTGTAGTCAAAGAGCTAAAAGCTCTGTCTTACAGGTCCTGGGCCCCGAGCTGAAAAGGAAAGGACCAGACCTGAATCGCCAAACAAGCAATGGCTAGCAACGGTGCTATACCACCACCCATAGGAGAGGTGGCGGAGGATGCAAAGTTTGACGACGGAGTCAAAACAAGCTGGATAACCGTGCGGAGAAAGATCATCAGCACGTTGAAGAGTCAAGGGCTGGTGGCTTATGCTGATGGCACTGTCAACAGACCACTCAAGCTGCTCTTGGGGGAGCTCCGAGCACAGATGGATGCTACGGCGGCGGAAGCAGGCCAATCACCTATTACGTCCCATGTATATCCCCCAATCGACGCTAAACTAGCACCAACCCCCGTATACTCCCTTGAACCAAGCTACAAAGAATGGAGGTTCAGAAATGATCGCGGGAAAACCATTATCGAGGCTCACATGGAAGATATACTCACTTTGGTACCTGACTTTGACAACCTAAGCGCCGTTCAAGACATGCTTCAGTTGAACAGAGATTTCGAATCGAAAAGCGACATACTTCGCATCGAGACGAACCACAAGCTCCGAGCTTTCCGCTATGATGAAGTGAATACCTTCAAACAGTTCTTCAAGGACATCCATGAGCTCAGAAAGAAAGCAGTGGAGGCGGGAAACACCTACTCCGATGATGAGTTCGGTTCCATTCTCCTGTAGGTGTTCCCGACCGAAGCCTTCGACCCGATAATCAACAACATCACCTCCAACATTGCTCTCAAAAAATCGAAGTAGGGTGGACGTAGAAATGCGTTCAATACCGCCTATCGACGTCGTGGTGTGTGGGCGAGTGCGTTTGAGCTTTGTGGTTCCAGGGTACATGATCTGGTTCCTCGGAAACTCCAACCGCCACGTGTGGTGTGGGTCCCTCTTTTCATGATTTCCTCCCACCACTGACCACCCAAGTGGACATACCTCGACTAATGTCCTCCTCCCACAAGCAAACTGTCAAAGCAAAGACAATAAGCATCACCCTACACACCGATTCTGCGACTGCAAGTCTTTCGGCTGTCAAGTGTCTTGCAATTCGAGGTGGGGAACAAGTTGCAAGGCCGTTCATGAAACTGAGGTACGTTTCGTATTGATTGTTCTCATCGATTTTTGTTATTTTGCGAGATCCCTATGGAGACATTCAGGTCCGAATCTGCTATTTCTGGCACACGAGGCAGTCGGTGAATACCAGCACATTTGCGTAAATTGTGAGTCACACTGACCTATTCACATGCGATGACGATCGACTTCTTTCTCACTATTACAATTACCACCAATTCAGAAAAAGAGTAGGTAAGATGAATGCTCGACACCGTCACAGTTTCAGCGAGTCTCAGTATTTTGCCAACTCGTATACAAAGTGATGGACTTCTTCCATGATACGAGGCTTATGTTTCAGGATGAAAGACTTCAGATCAACCCATGATTCTAGGAATACGTCGAATGGAACAGAAAACCTCCTGCCTCGACGCAGACACAACAATCACGTCCTATAATCCTTCATTCCACTCCATTAGTATCCTCTGCATCAGTTGATCACATGGGTTCAGGAAGGGGAATCAAGCTATAGGAATGACATTTTGTGGAGGGGACGGGAGATTAGAATGCTTTGGATAGACGGGACTGTAGGATTGGCCGAAGAATCAGAATAAGGGTTGGGAGAATTGAAATACACTGTATCAATGAGACAGTAGGTACCAGTGGCATACAAAATTATATACTTCACAGTGTTGGAGGAGAGGAATTGGAATACATAACACCAGTGCAGGCTACTTGTCAGCACCAATCAATATCACCATCTGAGTGCCCTGCGCTAGCGCAATTCTGTAATTCAGCTACATGATCCTCTGGCAGCACTGGAAATGCAGTGGTAAGCATACGTGAATGAAGAGATTAGATCAAAAGTAAGATTGTAAAGACAAAGGAAGGACGCCTGAACCTCGAATTTACTCACACCAGGAACCTGGCAGAACATGCACTGAGGCTCATTCCTCAGTCGAGGGAGATGTGCAGGAGCATAATCCTCCAATGCACCGGGTGATGCAGATGGCCTAGAGCCACTGGTAACATCGGCAGGGAAGTCTACAGAGACGGGCCTGTTCGACGTTATAGATATCGCGCGATGCTCAGCACTGAAACTTATTAGCGAGGCTTCGTTACTCACCTCCCGAGTGACACGGGCCCCAAGACAGTCAGAGGCAGCAGAGTGAGGGCGCACTTTAACAGGATCCTCATTACAAGTTTCGGGGTAGAATGTGAGTTTGGGGGTAGTTTTATCCGTCTCGCAGGTGAATAACTTACTCAAGGAACTCTTCCTTTTTATACCTGGCGACGTTGGAAACCATATTGATATGAGGTTGGAGCTATCACCCGTCTCAGGTGCGGGAACTACTGACTAGGTGTCCTTAGATCAATGGGTTCACGCCCCACGGCAGGTGCAGATTATCCATAACAGTCTACAATGTTGCCTGAGGTTTAGTTGGCCGCTGAGAAAATTCACTTGCGATCCTACCCTATTTCCATAGTTGACATTTATCTAGAGATCGATGGGGTACGTAACGAGCCATACTATTGTGCTAAATGGGTGCTAAGTATGGTGACGGGAGCAAAACTCGCTGAGTGTCCAGTCTTGTATGCTCTATTCCTTATTGTATCCGGGCTCGAAGATTGGAATCACGATATCAAATAATAATGGTAGGTCACTAGGCGTACTGTATGGTACATAATGATGCATAGCTGCGATACCCCAGGGTAATTGGGGTTCCAGTGGCGCTCAGTAACTGGTCTAAACATAGCCGTGGGCTTCGGGTCCTTTCACACTGCTCCCTTATCTCCACGACTCCAAATACATACACACAAGCTTCATGGGCTTAAGGTGCAACTTGGCTGACAGGAACACAAACCATCGGATTATATGATGACAGCCAAGAAATCATGGCTCGTCAACCAGCTAAACAACATAGGTAATGGACTTGACGCCACCAATACTTCGAGTTGACGGCTAAGCCCGGCATGACGGGGAATTGCCGATATATGTTATGCTACTTTGCACACCCACAGTGAAGGCCCTAATATCAACCGAACGTCCAAGACCCTCCAAAATCATCCTGTGGGTATTCGAGAGAGTGAAAACAAGGTTGGATTGATATGGAATGCCCTGTCAAGCTGCATTGAGGTGGTTATACATAGCCTATGCGTGGGTTTCTAAAGCATTGTCTGGAACCGTTATAGATCAAAATCATATCACTGTGAAGTTGGTGTATATTCTCGGCGTGATACTTGTGCTGCACGTTGCTATTCATATACCAGCCGAGCCCTCACTGTATTTCGGGATCTGTATTTGGACATCTTCAAGAACCCCGCGCCAATGACAGGGAATCCCAGAATCACCTTGGATTAGGGCTCAAGGTCACTTGCTCTAACGGCTTGTCCGAAGAGAGCTGAGCTTACATAAATTTCATTCCGCTCGAGTTAAATGTCAGGAGTAGCCTTCTGACTTTGTGCCCATCACTCCCTTTCTTCCCGCCTCAGTATCTCATTGTACCCTCCACAGGAACCTTGTCTTGTAGAATGGAAGCACCCCCCACCATTGATAACAATGCTCAATTTGTCTCGCAATTTGCCAATAACTCTGTCCTTGATCTGGTCAAGGTACTGACCGGTGCCATATTTCACGGTACGATCTTCTGATTTCTTCATGCCGATCTTTTTTATTCATCTCTTCTAGGGATATACCTGGTCTTGCTTCTGGCTGCTCTCAGTATTCTCGGGTATGTCATTTGTATTGCAACATATTCATGGCCATATCTCAATATATCTTGCCCTTGAACTCCCAACATGCAGGCGCCGGGAAGGAAAAGCCAAGGCAAAGATCATTTTGATATTGGCCCTTCTGGTCATGTTTGCAATGTCAGCATTCCAATTCTGGGCAATTGTGCATGTATGCTTCCAGAGCATCCAAATTGTTCTAGTCAATAACACCGACATGACCTATGCTGCAAAGTCATTGGTGTTCATTGAAAAATTCATTTTATTTGCTGCTGTGGTGCAGGTTATGCTTCCTCTTGAGGTGACTTGTGTTGAATTGTTTTGCACCTTGATAACCAAACTGACCATCTTGTGTCCATTTGCAGATTGTAATTGGAGACGCAATTGTTCTGTGGAGAGTCTGGAAGCTTTGCATGGAAAACAGAAGGCTGGTCTACCTCCCTATGTTGTTGCTATCTGCCACGACAGGTAAGAAGATCTTTCCCCTTCTTGTTGCAACACAGCCTTATGCAACACCACTAGTTTGTTCTCTTGCATTCTTTGGATGCATTGCCAAAAATGATTGGCCTGTTATCAATCCTGATACCTGCAACAAGCTTCAAATTTCTGCATTCAGCCTATCTATGGCTACCAATCTTACGGGTACACTGGTGGTTGGGTACAAAGTCTGGTGTGTAGAGCATTTGACTGTTCACCATTCTCTTCTGGCTCAGGGTGTCACTATGGTTGTCACTAATATGATTCTTGCACTTAGGGCTTACCGCAAGGCTGTCAGGGAGTTCCTTGGTCAATGCTGCCAACGTACTCGGGCAGAAAAGGTTCTCGTACTGTTCCTTGAGTCTGGTCTTGTCTACTCTATTCTCTGGGTGAGTTTTCAAATGATGTTCTGATATTAAGATGTTTTACCTGATTCTGCTGCTTGCTAGATCATCCAACTTGTTGTGATTCTTTTGCCTCCAGCTAGGACCTTCCCAGGCCAGGTTGTTCAGCAGGTTTTCAACACCACCAGTATTCAGATGGTGGTAAGTGTTCAAGCTTCAATTTGTTAGTGCACATTCTCAAGGTGTTGTCTTGCAGGGGATCTACCCAACCTTGCTAGTTGTTCTTATCTACCTTCAATACTCAATGTGGGACTCAACTGGGACATTCTCAACCAATGCTGCCATACCAACAAGCAACTCGGTTACAGTCTATGACACGTCTGGTGGGAGCAAGACAACCTTGGGGTCATCAAAGATGGCCTAGTGGGCTGTTTAAGCTCTTTTTTTTTTACTTTTTTATTACCAATCTCCAATTGGAGGGATTGCTAGGTGTCTCCCCATGGATTTGACATGAAATAGGCCTTTATATCTTGTTGATTTTGTTGTTCATGTCCTGGTAGTTCTTATGGCTACATGTTACTCACTATTTAGCAGCTAAGTAAAATCAGAAGTGCCTGTTAATCTTGGCCCAACCCAATTGCCAGATGTTCTACATTGACATCACAGTGACTTTTTAGTTTGTACCAATTCCTTCAAGTGGCTCTGTCCTGTTCCAACGCTGTCTCCTAGCAATCTACACTTTAGGACAGAGTAGGGAGTGAAGAATGGTGAAGAAATGCGATGATGGATAGAATTATAGGGCTATAATGGTGGATATCAAGGGGGTATAGAGGGGTATGGAATTGAGCAAAAATGTAGGGGTTCTGGAAATGAGATGGCCAGAAATTTAGCCTGTTACACTGATGTCCTAGTAGATGTGTGCCACGGTGGGTCTCAGCAACTACCCAATTTATGAGTCTTCAGGGATAAATAACCACTTAAAGTCTATCCCAACCAGGTTTCATGCAACTCAGGCATGACAATCCCATGAGCTGATTGGTTTGAAGTCACCTGCATGGGCATTAAACCCCAGTGAAAATCAACAAGCTTTCAGGGTCATTCACAGCTATTGTCAGTCATTAAATACATGAAATGATGTGACCTGCACTATTCCCAGCTATTCCACCATATTCTAAGCTGCAATTGTCTCCCCAGCAACGTTGCGGTTTGTATAGGCAATACAAAAAAGACTGAGGTGACCCAGGGTAGGCTTGAGGCAATCTTGCTGTCACATTGAGCTCAAGGTACTAGCTACCGATTATGCTACTGGCTATGGCATATCCTCTCATATTGTCTGACACCCTCTAGAGGGCATCCCAACTAAGCTCAAATTTCATGATGTGCCAAATAGAACATACTTTTTTCATTATCATGACCTTACATGTAGATAGGGTGGCAGCAGTACACTTTCCCGGCCATTTGTGAGCATCAATACAAGGTTCTCAGAGCGTAGGCAGGTAACATTGAGACCAGCAGCCTTGGTAGCCATTGTCGCTGTTCAGACTGTTGTGGTTGCCAGCACCTATATTCACACATGTGTGAATCTGAGTGCTGGTGAGCCTGCCAAGCGCATGTCAGGAAGGCGACCGCAGTTGCCCCTCAAGTCACTCAATCAAGTCTGTTCTGCTGTGTTCACTGTGGATTGACCAAGTGGTTAAGCTAAGGAAACGTACTGTACAAGGCAGGTCTTTTATACTAGACTGCAGGTCAGAATGAGTCATCAAGTGTCTGTATGAGTAGGCGGGGAGGAGTCAGGGATGGATGGTTCTGGAATTGTGAGTCGGGCCGCTGAGTCATGATGGTGAGTCGTAGACGGTAATAGGCCTGCTGATTCGTGGTGGATGAGTATGAGTTGGCCCGTTAGAGTCATGGAATTGAGTCAGATGTTTGGGGAAATGAGGTGAGTCGGGTTGATGGTTTAGCGCTCGATTGTGGGTTTGGGCGCTTGTTAGGGGAGGATAGGAGGAATCGTGACAGTGTCCCCTCTCTAAGATGTGTTTTTGCCCGGAACACCTTTATTTTGTTAGCTTCTTCTCTTCTCTGGCTCCCGGTATGCTGTTGGATGTTTCTGATGGAACTCTGCAATTGCCTCTTTCGCGTTTTCTACATTTGACTTGGGCTCCCATGAGTCTTCTGATTCTGGGTAGTCGGCACATCGGATGTAATACTCAATTGAAATGTGTCGATCGTCTGGCTTTCTTGAGTCTAGTATTTCCTCCACTTCATATTCTGTGTCTTCTGGTAGAAGTTCAGGTGGTTGTTTGGGGTAATTGGGTCCATGAGTGTCTGTCTCCTTGTAGTGTTTCAGTAGCAAAGCATGGAACACTGGGTGTATCCTCCACTTCTTGGGGAGTTTCAGCTGATAGGTTACTGGTCCTAATATGTCGAGGACTTTGAATGGGCCATGCCGTTTGTTCGATAGCTTTGCTTTTGGCCTTGTACTCTTTATGTTCTTTCCCTCTAGGGTTACCAGGTCTCCTTTCTGGTATATCTGTCCCTCATTTACTAAGTCATTGTTCTGCCGTCGCATCCTTTCAGCTGCCATGTTCAAGCTCGCCTGTATTTCCTGATGAATTTCTTCCATTAATCGTAGATGGTCTTCTACCGCAGGTACCTTAGACATAGCACTGGATGCAAAACAGCATATTAGCAGTGGGATTATAAAAGGAATATGCAGGAATTACTCTTTGAGAATTTAAGAAAACCAAAAATATTTTCAGCAGAGAAATATACAAGAAATATGTTTGATGTCTTCTGAATCAAACATAATCATTCTATGATTATGTTGATATTATGTAATCATTATATCAAGACCAGCATTTATAAATGCTAAGTATTTCCAATACGCATTATCTTAAGATTTTATTTGACAGCCCTCATTGTTGATGTTTACAGTATTCATATGTAATTCTGATGAAGATTATGAATGGTGCTATGTTAGACAGATGCATTCAAGGTCCATATATAATCTCCAACTTTAAAGGGTGAAAATACATAGCAGATACATTTGGTATGGGTTGAATACATATTTTCCACAGAAAAATATGTTTCAACATAGCCAGGCTTGAGGTCAACTGCCAACATAAAGGATGTCATATATATTCCCAAGATAATTCTCAGCAACGTAGAGTGGAAATACGTTTCAACATGGTCACATCTCAAGCTCAAGTGTCAATGTAAAAGTGTCACATGTATTTCAAAGATATCTCTCAGAAGAGTAGGTTGGAAATATTTAATCAATGAGAGCTTACATATTATCAGTGATCAAATATGATTCATGACATGATGGAACAGAGGAAGTCAACCACATTAAGTGATGCTTGTATATTAGTGATGTGAAATATACTTGTGTATGGGTGCCCATTGTTAGGGGGGATGCAATCATTTTCCCAACCTGTAGATTTTGACTATATGCATATACTGATGCTGAGGAAGGCGTCATTGACTGCATTTGAATAACAACTATTCTTAATGCATCATTTTGACCCCATTCTTATTGTCTTTCTCAGAAGCAAGGATCCTGCAGGTCTGTGCATGGGGACAGTGTAGGCTGTCTATAGCTGCTTTCACTTGTCCTGCAAGATCTCTTCAATTTGTTTGAAAGGCCCTTGAATGACCCTGCAAAGACAATTGAAGTGTGGCTGAGCCACTCTGGAAGCACTGTCTAATGATTTTCACAAACACTTTGAGCACACTTAAACAGTGGTTGAAGGGCTTTTGAGGATCCTTAAAAGTTCAATGCCTGAGTTTCATTTTCTTGGTGCCACTGATTCGCCATACAATCTTTGGCACCCAATCTCTTGTTCTGCACCTGAATGCCCAAGCCCTTGAAGAACTACCAGACAATCTTTGGAGGTAATTTAAAGGTCCGGCAAGCAAACCTATTTCAAAGAACAGGAGGGGACTGTTCCTTCAACAATGTCTTCAACAAGTCTAAAAAGCTCTTGATGATTGGTAAAAGGCTCTTGAGGGCTCTAGAAAGGCTCTCAAAGACTCCTTGAAGGTCATTTGAAGGGCTCTAAGGGTTGAACTATCCCAAGCTGTAGCAAAGGGGGGAAATGACAGGTTGCACTGTGGGGCCAAATCATGTGGTAGGGCCTTTTAGAGAGACTGAAGAGATCTTCAACCATCTTTGTGTCACGATTCCTCCTAAATGTCCCCAGCAAGCGCCCAAGTCCACACTGAGCGCTAAACCATCATCTCGATTCACCCCATTTCCCCAAATGTCTGACTCAACTCCATGACTCGAA